>PVKP010049749.1:0-13786 GCA_004027715.1 Plecturocebus donacophilus | reverse complement strand
TTTTCAGCTCCATTAATTCGTTTATGTTCTTCTCTAAATTGTCCATTCTTGTTAGCATTTCGTCAAACCTTTTTTCAAAGTTATTAGTTTCTTTGCATTGGTTTAGAACATATTCTTTTAGCTCACAGAGGTTTCTTATTATCCACTTTTTGAAGCCTAATTCTGATGATTCTTCACACTCGTTTTCCATCAAGCCTTGCTCAGTTACTGATGAGGAACTAGCGTCCTCTGTAGGAGAGACTTTCTGATTTTGAGTGTTCTCAGTTTTTTTATGGTGGCTTCTTGGCATCTTTATGGTTTTATCCAACTGTCGTCTCTGCAATTATCCACTTTCAAATTAGGTCTCTGAGTGGACGTCGAGCTTGTTAATTCCCAGCTCCGGAATCTATGTACTTTTCACTGTGCGACTCGCAACGCTAGCCAAGACAGCAGCGTTGAAATTCGTGGTGCTTTTCTGCCCGGGGGTCTCCGGTCTGGCTTCTCAGTCCCCTTTTCAGTCAGCTGGATGGACTGCTCTGACTTCCCAGAGCGCCAAACATCATCCAAAAGGAGATTCAGTCCCGTTTACTCCGCACCAAGAGCCGCGGAGCCGAGGCGCCAGCAAAAAAGCCGCGCCAGCCGAAAGGGTCACGCTGGCGACCTGTGGGGCTCCTCCACTGGGAATGTCCTGGTCCGTGGGCAGCAAAAATTTATCGGTAAGTGTGGCGTCCGCTGGCTCTCTGCGCTTTTACTGGGAGCTGCAATCCTGAGCTGCTAGTGATCGGCCATCTTGGATCCGTCATTCCCTTCCTATATAATTCAATTTTATGTGACAGTAGCATGTACTTTACTGAATTCCATGTGATTTCTCTATGGGCACAATTATTTCCCCCTTTTCAGATTAGGAAAAGCAAGCACAGAGAGGTGAAAGAACTTGCCCATGTTTATTCAGCTAATACAGAACAGATCTGGAATTCGAACCCAAGCAATTCCACTCTAAAGGACTTAAAGAAAATATTTATAAAATAGCAAGTTAAACTAAAATTCTTGAAAATAGAATAGAAACGGAAAGAGGAGTTTATAAAAGAAAAGGTGACATTCTTGATACGAGAACCATGATTACCTTGAAACTTTATTAGAAAGTATAAGTATACATAAAATTTAAGGCTAAGAGAAATGAAATGCAATATATAAAATAGTAAAAAGGAAGAGGGAGAAAATGGTCAATTCAAGAGGAGGCAGAAAATAACAAATAAAATAGAGAGAAAAACTACAGTCAATAGAAAACACAAAATGAGTCTAGGCGTGGTAGCTCACTTTGGGAGCCCAAGGCAGGTGGATCATTGAGGTCAGGAGTTCAAGACCAGCCTGGCCAACACAGTGAAACCCCATCTCTACTAAAAATACAAAAATCAGCTGGGCCTGGTGGCGAATGCCTTTAATCTCAGCTACTTGGGAGGCTGAGGTAGAAGAATCACTTGAAGCCGAGAGGCAGAGACTGCAGTGAGCCACTGCACTCCAGCCTGAGTGACACAGTGAGATTCTATCTCAAACAAACAGACAAACAAAAACACAAAATGTGATAATGAAAAGAATTCCAAATATATATTAAATCACAATAAATGTATGTGACTTATTAAAGAATCATAAGTGGCACTCATAATAAGGAAATGTAAATAGAAACTCATCTAAGATACTATTTCTCACTGCAAACTGAAAAAAATTCAGAAACTTGAAACTCTCTGCTGGTGAGGCTGTGGGCAAACAGGCAGCCTCCAAGATTCCCATGAGACTCTCAGATAATACAGTACCCACAGCACCTGGCAACAGAGATAAAACCATTCTTTGACCAGAAACCCCTCTTCCAGGAATGTACCTTGAAGATGCAGCTCTACAAATGCAAAATAATATATAGTGGAACAACTGAATACCCACATGGAAGAAACAAAACCAAATCCTGACCCTTACCTCACATCGCTAACTTGAAATGGATCCTAGAATTAAATGTAAAAGCCAAAACTAGAAAACATAGAGAAAGCAAAGATTTCTTAAAGAGGGCATGAAATCCTAAAAGAAAAAAAGTGATTAGCTAGACTTTATCAATATCAAAAACTTCTCTCTGAAAAATACCATTAAGAAAATGAAAAGACAAGCCACAGACTAGAATGAAATTTATTTATAATACAAATATATGACAAATGACATCTCCAGAATATAGTTTTAAAAACTCAGCCAGGCACAGTGGCTTG
Organism: Plecturocebus donacophilus; assembly: GCA_004027715.1. Lineage (NCBI taxonomy): Eukaryota > Metazoa > Chordata > Mammalia > Primates > Pitheciidae > Plecturocebus > Plecturocebus donacophilus. The sequence continues at coordinate 11,558 of PVKP010049749.1, read as the reverse complement.
TGCCTATAATCCCAGCACTTTCGAAGACTGAAGTAGGGGGATTGCCTGAGGCCAGGAGTTTGAGATCAGCCTGGCCAGCACAGGGAGACCATGTCTCCACAAAATATAAAAAATAAAAACTCTCACAGCTTATTATGATAAGAAAAACCTAAGTTTTAAAACATATAAACAGAGACTTCACAAAGGAAAACAGACAAATTGCCGACAGGAACATGAACACACGTGCAGTGTCATAAGTAATGAGGAAAGTGATCTGCAATCCAGAAGGCCATCCCTGCCATTGCAATGAGAGTAACAGGGCTCAAGAGCTGATGAGAAACAGCTCCCACATACCAGGCCCTTAGGGTGTGGATGTGCTCCATCCAAGCAAAGTAAGCCAAAGAAAGGCCAGGTGCAGTGGCTCACACCTGTAATCCCAGGACTTTGGGAGGCCGAGGTAGGTAGATCACCTGAGGTCAGGAGTTTGAGAACTGCCTGACCAACATGATGAAAATCTGTCTCTAAAAAAAGTCTGAAAATTAGCCAGGCATGGTGGTATGTGCCTAGTGTCAGCAACTTGGGAGGCTGAGGTGTTTGAGGCTGCAGTGAGCCATGATCACACCACTGCACTCCAGCTTGGGCAACAGCGCAAGACCCTGTCTCTGAAGAGGAAAAAAAAAGAGAGAGAATAAAGACCATCAGAAATGATAAATATGAAGGTAAATATAAAAACATATATTCTCATCTTAAAAATCTTTTTTAAAATTGAGTTAAAATTTAAAGAGACATACAAAATCTGTGGTCTCCGTGCTGGGGAGTGTGATAAGGTCTGTTAGTTATCCTGTAATATTCAGTCCATGCTCCAGATCAGGGTCCGCAAACTCCTTCTGCCAAGTGCCAGCTGGTAAATACTGCAGGCTTTGTGGGACAGGTGGCCTGAGGTACAACCACTCAACTCAGCTGTGACAGTGCAAAAGCAGCTGTACACAATATGTAAGCAAATATATCCAGCTATGTTCAGTAAAACTTTATTCGTAAATACTGAGATTTCAATTTCATATCATTTTAATGTATCACAAAATATTCTCTTTTAATTTTTTTCAACTATTTAAAAAATGGAAAAATCACTTTTGGCTTATAGGTTGTACAAAAGTAGGTGGCAGGCCAGATTTGGCCCCTGGTGGCAGTTTTCTACCTCTGACTTTGAGGTAACAGAACCCCAAATTTTTAGTGGGAGCCTGGCAATCCAAAAGGAGGACAACTTCTCCCAGACTTTCAATGAGAGAGGAAGCATTGTGTGCAGCCTCTGAGTTGTATCCTCTTCTCCTCTTCCTCCACCCCCAACTAGCTGGAGGGGAGACACAGTGACAGATCATTCTGGAACAGGAGGATGGCAGTAAAACCTTCAGGATGGCAAGGCCAACAAGACAGAAAGAGCACAGACTCTGATGACCTGCCTGCATGCTTATGACATGTTAGAGAGAGAATTCATCTTCCTTTTTTCGAAAAAAGAGCGAAAGAATTGACTACTTAATAAAAAATGATAAAGTATTGTGGGGTTTCTAATATATGTAGGATTAAAATGCATGACAACAGACCGGGCACTTTGGGAGGCCAAGGCAGGTAGATCACCTGAGGTTAGGAGTTTGAGACCAGCCTGGCCAACATGGTGAAACTCCATCTCTACTAAAAATACAAAAATTAGCTGAGCGTAGTGGTGCACATCTGTAGTACCAGCCATTCAGGTGGCTGAGGCAGGAGAATCACTTGAACTCAGGAGGCAGAGGCTGTAGTGAGCCAAGACTGCGCCACTGCATTCCAGCCTGGGAAACGAGAGCAAAATTCCATCTAAAAAATAAATAAATAAAATAAAATAAAATGCATGACAACAATTGCACAAAGGTCAGGAGGGAAGAAATGGAAGGAGACTGCTGTAAGTTCCTCATGCTATCCATGAAGTGCCTAATACTGCTTGAAGGTAGACTATGAGAAGTAAAGATGTTTACTCTAAGCCCTAATACGGCAGTCACTAAACATAAAAAACAAAAAGTTATAGCTGGCCGGGTGTGGTGGCTCGTGCCTGTAATCCCAGCACTTTGGGAGGCTGAGGGTAGTGGATCACTTAAGGTTGGAAGTTCAAGACCAGCCTGGCCAACATTGTGAAACCCCATCTCTACTAAAAATACAAAAACTAGCTGGGCGTGGTGGCACATGCTTGTAGTCTCAGCTACTCGGGAGGCTGAGGCAGGAGAATCACATGAACCCAGGAGGTGAAGGGTGCAGTGAGCCAAGACTGTGCCACTACACTCCAGCCTGGGTGACAGAACAAGACTCTGTCTCAAAAAAAAAGGTTATAGTTAATAAGCTAACAGACAAGTTAAAATGGAGTATAAAAGGTACTGAATCCAAAAGAAAGCAGAAAAATAGGGTAAAGGGAACAAAAACCAAATGAGACAAACAGAAAATAGCAAGATGCTAGGTTAAATGCCAATAACATCAATACATTACATAATTAGAAAGAATAAACCCTACTATTTTATAGCACAAAAGGGTGACTATGAATCAATACTTAGTTTTATATATTTTTTCTTTTTTTAATTTATCCTCACCTGTGTAAACAAATAGTTTTATATTTTTAAATAACTTAAAGATGTAACTGAATTGTTTGTAACATAAAGGATAAAGCTTGAGAGGATGGATACCCCTTTCTCCACTATGTGCTTATTTCACATTGCATACCTGTCTCAAAACATCTCATGTACCTCATAAATATATATACTTATCATGTACTCACGAAAATTTTAAATGACAAAAAATTTTAAATAAATTGCATCAAATATAAATGATTTAAATACTCCAGTTAAAAGACAGAGATGGATAGATTGGACACAACTATATGCTCCCTACAAGAACTCCCCTTTAAATATAAAGACACAAATAGGTTAAAACTAAAAAAATATAAAAACACATACTATGCTAATATTAAGCAAAAGAAATCTAGAGCAGCTACATTAAAATTAAGGTATATTTCAGAGCAAAAATACTATCTGGGATAAAGAGAGCCGTTTAACAATGACTGAGGAATCAATTCATCATGGGGACATAAAAATTCTAAGCTTTTATGTACCTAAATAACAGACCTTCAAAATACATGAAGGAAAAACTGACAGAACTAGAAAGAGAAAACAAAACAACTATAGTTCGCTATTTCAAAACCTCTTTCTCAATAACTGCCAAAACTGTTAATGGAAAATCAATAAAGATAAAGAAGATCTGAACAATCCTGTCAACCAGTATTACCTAGTTGAGATTTCTATAACGTTCTACCCAATAACAGCAAAGCGCATATTCTTCTAAGGTACACACAGAATATTTTCCAAGAGAGATCATAGCCTGGCTCCTAACAGGAGTCTCAATAGATATTAAAAGATTCAAATCACAGAAGATGTTGGATACCATAAATGAGAATCTGGAACAACTTAAGGAGTCAATGAAGATGGACAATATAAGTAAAAAAAGAAAAGCAATTAGAATCTCCAAGAAGTAAATGCTGTAAACTTATATTTGTCAATCTTACATTTTAAAACTTAGAGTAATTTCCAGTTTCCAGTGGAACATGTAAAAAGCTTGATGGTTATCACTCTATTCTAACAACAAGTAAAAAGCTGAACACACTGAAAAATCAGGAACTCTTCCTAGGTCCATCCAAGTGAGGTCACAGGCAAACTGCTGCCCCAACACTGGAGAGACTGACACGTGGACAGAGAGACTCAGAACAGACAGGGGCAGAAACCCAGAAGAAATTTCTATGGGACCAGGAGTGAGGTGGGAAACCTGAACTATAACTGACAATTTCCTGGAGGCTCAGCATGGACACCTCTGTTAATGAAAACTCCGGGGGTAGGGGGCTGGTTGCCACACTTCTGTGAGTTCTACCTCCTGGAGCTCTAGCAGGTTCTCACAGTGAATATCACAGAAAAATCACCTTGTACTTTGACAGGAGGAGGGGAAAGGAACTACTTGGAAATACAGAGGGCAAGTTGTTCCTTCCTAAAAGGGCCTGACCTCAGGAGAAACTATTGAACCAGAGCCTAAACTACTGGGATTTGTCAGAAGCTTCCTAACCTAGAGGAAGGGAATACAGCCCAATTTAGCCTTCTGGTCGGGGGAGGAAAATAACACAACTCAGCCTCTTCCAGCCATCCGGTCCCACATAAGGGGGGAGGTGAGGGACACTGAGGGGCACCTGAGAAGTGTGCAGCCTGAGGGCACAGGCTCCCTAGAAGACTGAGTCTAATTACAGGGCTCTAGACATCTCCCTCTCCCCACCCCCACCACCTCATCATTAAAGGCCCATTTCTATGCTATCAAAATGCCCAATTAAAATCACAAGTGGTAGAAAAAGAGTAGAAGTCAAAAGAGGAACAGAAAACCATGGGCAATAAAATCAAAGATGGTAATAAACATGGCAGACAGTAATCCAACTCCAGTCAAGTGCTGTATGCCATAGACCACGTATACAATGGTGGTCTCATAGGACGTTAATGAAGGTGAAAAATTCCCATTGCCTAGAAAATCATAATATAATCACTGTCTTTTCTATGTTGAAATTGTTTAGATAACACAGTTAACATTGTGTTACAGCTCCCTACAGCATTCAATACAGTAACATGCCATACAGGTTTGCGGCATAGGGGCCATAGGCTATACCACATGACCTACATGTGTAGTAGGCTGCACCACGTAGGTTGGTCGAAGTACACCCTATGATGTTTGCACACCAAAATCACCTAATGACGTATTTCTAAGAACTCCATGCAGTAAGTAACACATGACTGTGTATCAATAATCACTTTAAACCCACTGGTCTTATGAAAGTTAATTAGACAAACTAAGTCATTCTTTCATCTCCAGCTAAATCAGAGTTGAGGGGCCAGAGGAAAAGTACTCGAGGCACAGAGCACCTTCTTGGCCCCACTGTTGAGGTGCTCTGCCAGAATCCCAAAACCAGTTTTACCTGGTAGCTGCCGAAATAACCTGTCACAACTTTACTACTACTTTTACCTACCACCATCACCTACCAATCAGAGCTTGCCACTTCCCAAAAGCTTTTCTAGTGTCAATGAGCTTCTTTTCAAAACAGTATGTAAGATTTCTCTCTCTAATAAAACTCCCAGCCTTCTCTTTTCAACGAATAGTGCAGGAACAACTGAGCACCTACAGGCAGAAACTGACTCTAGACACAGACTTTATACCCCTCACAAAAGTCAACTCAAATAGATCGAGACCAAAATGAAAAATGAAAAACACAAACCTCCTAGAAAGTAACATAGGAGAAAACCTAGACGGCCTTGAGTATGGCGATAGCGTTTTAGAGACAGCACCAAAAGCACAATCCATGAAAGAAGCAACGGATCAGCTGGACTTCATTAAAACTAAAGACTTCTGCTCTGTGAAAGACACTGTCAAAAGAACGAGACAAGCCACCCACTGGGAGGAAATGTTTGCAATGGGCACATGTCAAAAAGGACTGACATCCAAAATGTGCAAAGTACTCCTAAAACTCAACAATCAGAGGACAAAGAAGTCAATTTAAAATAGGCAAATCCTTGCCAGGCGTGGTGGCTCATGCCTGTAATCCCAGCACTTTCGGAGGCCGAGGCAGATGGATCACTTGAGCTCAGGAGTTTGAGATCAGCCTGGCCAACATGGTGAAACTCCGTTTCTACTACAGTTACAAAAATTAGCCAGGTGTGGTGGCAGGCACCTAGCTACTCAGGAGGCTGAGGCAAGAAGCTTGAACCTGGGAGGCAGAGGTTGCAATGAGCTGAGATCACACCTCTGCACTCTAGCCTGGGTGAAAGAACAAGATTCCATCTCAAAAAATAAATAAATAAAATAAAATAGGCAAATCCTGAAGAGACCTCTCATCTGAGAAGATATACCAACAGCAAATAAGCATATGAAAAGATGCTCACATTGTATGTCATTAGAGAAATACAAATTAAAATAGTGATATTCCACTGCACCCCTATTAGAACGGCCAAAATCCTGAACACATTCTACAAAATAACAGGTCTATAATTTGCCAAAGCACCAGGTCATAAAAATCAAGAAGACCCAGGAACTGTTCCAGAGGAAAGAAGAGTAAAGAAATGTGTTCTCTAAATGCTACTAGTGATGTTGAATGACATCTCTTTGCTAAAAAGGGAATATCAGGATAATCAGCAAAACCTAAATGGTGCCTGGGAGTTATATGATCACAACATATCAGTGTTAATCTTCACGCTCTGATCATTGTATTGTAGATATTTTTGAGAATGTCCTCCTTTCTAGGAAAAACTCAAGTATTGAGGAATCAGATTAGCAAATTATTCTCAAATGGTTTGGGAAAAAAGTTCTTTGTAATACTCTCCAACTTTTCTGTAAGTTTGTGATTATTGTAAAATAAAAAATTTTATTCAGGAGATGGCTGTAAACTCTATGGAAGCAAAGATTTTGTTTCCCTCCTGTGAATCCCTAGAACAGCACCTGACAGTGAGGGCTTCATAAATATGTGATGAATGAACGAATGTGGGTTAGGGACATGAGAGCGCATCTGCCCTAGAAATCAAGACAATGTCTAAAGCTAAGAAGTAAAATAGTAAAACATAATTATTTTTAATTCTGGAGAAAAATACCAAAATAAACAACTTTAAAAAGTGGGTTTGCCGGGCGTGGTGGTTCACGTCTATAATCCTAGCACTTTGGGAGGCTGGGGTGGGTGGATCCCCTGAGGTCAGGAGTTCAAGACCAGCCTGGCCAACATGGCGAAACCCCATCTTTAAAAATAAAATAATAATAATAATAATAATAATAATAATAATAATAATAAAGTGGGTTTATCTCTAGGGTACATCCTGGGGTAAGAAGAGGTTATAAAGGAAAAATTTTTCACTGCAGTCCTTCTGTAATATGGGATTGTTTAATCAAGTATTAGCAAATCAAGTATTAGCAAAGTAGTATACTTTGATTCTTAAAAATATTAGGCAACTTCAAAGAGAAACACCAATAACTAACTGAAATATGGTTGAGGTACCTTCTCACAATAACTAAAGGAAAGGGAAATCCGTACTTGGAAAAGTAACACCTAATAACTCTGTTTTTTACATGCCAATTCAGTCACACCTCACATTAGCTTTTTGTTGTTACTGTTCACCACAACCTTTTCCTTTTCAAAGATAAGCACAGTTCATTCTAGTACTGATTGTAATAAGCAGGAAACAATTAGTGCCCAGCAAGCTGGGACTCCTGAAAGTAATTTTGACATATCGCACAATGGAAAGCCACACAGTAATTAAACACAGTGATGCAGTACCTGGTATTTTTACTCCTCCAATGGAAAAAGAATATAAATGGAAAGAATACACTCCCATCAACAACAGGGGCTACCTCCTGCCGTAATTCTCACCTGGGGACCCGTATAGGAGGCAAATTAGAATCTGAGGCAGGGGCCACATGGGCTGAGGCTGCCGCAGGCCAGGTGCTGAGCCACGCCCACTACACGGATGGCCCAGTTCAGCAAGTCCAGGGGGACGGGGACGACACCGCCCTATGTCCCAGAGAAGGAGGCAGCCTGACTCCCTGACAGTCTCACATCACAGGCGATGTCCTTAAACACATTATACCAGATATATTTGACCTAGAAAAGAGTTCAGCCATATACTAAGTAAAATATATTACAAAGAGGCATATATAGCAGGACTCCACTTCTGTGAAATAAGAATTTTACAAACACCCTCCGGAAAACTCTGGAAAGAAAAGCTCTACAATTTAATTTAATTATTTATTTTTGAGCCGGAGTCTCGCTCTGTCGCCCAGGCTGGAATGCAGTGGCACAATCTTGGTTCACTGCAACCTCTGCCTCCCAGTATATATATGTATACTCTGAGGACATATAAACATCTATGTATACTCTGAGGACACTATTACATTAGACTGGTAATAGTGATTACCGGTCTAAGGGCTAGGCTGAAATAAATCAGTCCTGCATATGAACAGGTGCCTGTTGTGGTGTTTACGTGACAGTAAAATTTCTAAGTATGAAATGCAGGACACGTGATCTCTTTCAACCTCTACATCACAAATTGGTCACATTAAATTAAGAAAAGAGAGACAGAGAACTACCATAGCCCTTCTAGACAACCTTTCTAATCTTTAAAAAGCTATGAATACCTTTTTCATGCTGCTTATGAAATAAACCACACTAGCAGAACTCACCCAGTGCTGTGGCTGTTGGCCTGAGGTCACCGACAACATCCTTGTCCCATGTATGCTGCAGGGACTGTGCCAGAAAATTTAAGTCACGTGAATCTGACAGAAAGAATAAATTTCAGAATTAAAGCATGAAATAAAACCCAAAATAAAAATGTGAACTCGTTCATACACTACTTCTGCTCTTGCTTTTTGCTCTGAGGTTACAGGAGAGCTGACTAGGGGACACAAGGTGAGGGGACTGAAAACCGGATGTGGACAGAAACATCAGAAATTGTTTCCACGGTCCGTGACAAGCTCTTATATTTTCATGCTAAGGGTTTCTTGTGATAAATAGCTCTTTTTAAAAGTGTCTAGAAGTCTAAATATTCAAAACCTTGTTTTGTTAGAATCTCTAAATTACAAACATTTGGACTTCTAACAACATAACTTGATGTTAATAAGAAATTGAGGACAGTTTTTTCCTGGTCTCATGAACACACGTAGCACTTTACGACCTTACAATCTGTCACAGCCTCATCAGGATTAAACTTTAAACATTAAACAGAGTCCAAGTCTTTGTCTCCATGTGGGGAAAAGTCTGTACAACTTATATCTATACACTAAGATTATTAATAAAATAGCGTAAGGGAAGTTGATATGGTGAGAATCGACTCACTTTCCATTCCTCGAACATCTTTTTCTCGCAAAAACATTGGCCAGAGGGTAAGTGCTGGATTGAGTTTATTGGAGGAGGGTGCTGATTTTATATCCAATCTTGGTTTTTCTAAACAATCAAGGTTTTTATTCTTTGTAGGTGATATATAACAAGCATAGTTCTTTGCAACAAGATCATCATTAACACAAACCTGTAAAATTTTAAACATTTCATAAGACATAGTCAAGTGAATTTAAAGAAAATATTCAAATTTCAATTTTCAGAGAAATTATTTTATAGAACATAATCTGATAGAAACATTTGACTGCTGCTCTGGTAAACCAAATACTTCCCACTAATCCTTCTAACTGGCATGAGGTGGTATCTCAATGTGGCTTTGATTTGCATTTCTCTAATAATCAGTGATGATGAGCATTTTTTCAACAGTATTTTATCAATATTACTTTTCTGGTTTTAAAAACTATACTGTGGTTTTGTGCTATGTTAACATCAGGACAAACTGGGCAAAGTGTATCCCCAAATCTGTGCTATTTCTGCATCTCTTCTGTAAGTCTAAAACTATTTCAAAATATGATTTTTTAAAAATCCATGGTGAAGGTGCCCTCCGTGGGCTCTGAGCAGCCCCGGATCTGCCCCTTCTGTCCACCTCTGTCTGGTGCTGAGCTGTGCCCTGAGCCACCCTTCAGAAACGGCAGCAGCCAAAATGCTAGCAGCTGGCAGAGGTGGGTCTGCTCACATGTGATGTCTGCTTTCTTCCACTTGTGATCTGAATTTTTCACAGCAAGCACATGTTACATAGAGTGAGCAAGTATGGGGAAAAGGCAGTGAACTAATGCTACAGCAAATCACTATATTTATAAAAATCACATCCAATGAGAAGAAAACAACATTTCATGATAGTGATGATTTCTTGGCCATTTTGAAATAAAATGCCTAAGTCATTTTTTAAAGCAATCAAAAGAAGAAAATACAGACCTGGCTAGCTGCGAATCTAAGGCAGACCTTAAGAGATGAAGACAATTTCAGGAGAGATCCAAGATAGCCGATTAGCAACAGCTCAGGAATGTAGCTCCCAGTGAAAGCACAGAGAACGAGTGGACGCCGCACCTTCCGACGAATTTTTGTTGCCCACAGACTGGGAGATTCCCGGCAGAAGAGCCACACGGGTCGCCAGCGCGACTCTTTTGGCTGGCACAGCGCTTCTTGGTGCAGAGTGTACAGGACTGGATGCCCTTTTAGTCGGGCTAGGCCGGTCCCATCCTCACAAGGAGAACAGCAATTGGAAGCACTGAGGACTGAGAACAAGCACAGCTGAACCCGGGAAGGCCCAGCTCTGTAGGGAAGGGGCGCCCCCCCCCCCCGCCGAAGGAAAACTAAGAAACAGAAAAAACTTCATCACCAACAAGCCAGACGTCCACTCAGAGACTCAATCTGAAAGTCGGCAATTACAAAGACGACAGGTGGATAAATCCACAAAAATGGGAAGAAACCAGTGCAAAAAGGCTGAGAACATCCGAAAACAGAATGCCTCTCCTCCTACCAGGGATCACAGCTCCTCATCAGCAAGAGAACAAGGCTTGACAGAGGATGTGTGTGATGAACTCACAGAATCAGGCTTCAGAAGGTGGATAATAAGAAACTTCTGTGAGCTAAAAGAACATGTTCTAACCCAATGCAAAGAAACTAAGAACCTTGAAAGAAGATTTAACGAAATGTTAACGAGAATGGACAACTTAGAGAGGAATGTAAGTGAATTGATGGAGCTGAAAGACACAGCACGAGAACTTCGCGAAGCATGCACAAGTTTCAATGGCCGAATTGACCAAGTGAAAGAGGGGATGTCAGAGGTCGAAGATCAACTCAATGAAATAAAACAAGAAGGCAAAATGAAATAAAACAAGAAGGCAAAATGACAGAAAAAAGGGTAGAAAGGAATGAACAAAGTCTCCAAGAAATATGGGACTATGTGAAAAGACCTAATCTACGTTTGATAGGTGTACCTGAATGTGATGAAGAGAACGAATCCAAGCTGGAAAACACTCTTCAGGATACTGTCCAGGAAAGCTTCCCCAACCTAGCAAGGCAGGCCAATATTCAAGTCCAGGAAATACAGAGACCACCACAAAGATATTCCGCAAGAAGAGCAACCCCAAGGCACATAATCGTCAGATTCGCCAGGGTTGAAATGAAGGAGAAAATGCTAAGGGCAGCCAGAGAGAAGGTTCGGGTTACCCACAAAGGGAAGCCCATCAGACTCACAGCACATCTCTCAGCAGAAACTCTATAAGCCAGAAGAGAGTGGGGCCAACATTCAACATCCTTAAAGAAAAGAACTTTCAACCTAGAATTTCATATCCGGCCAAACTAAGCTTCAGAAGCGAAGGAAAAATAAAATTTTTTGCAGACAAACAAGTACTCAGAGATTACATCACCACCAGGCCTGCTTTACAAGAGCTTCTGAAAGAAGCGCTACACGTGGACGGGAACAACCAGTATCAGCCATTCCAAAAACATACCAAAAGGTAAAGAGCATCACCATAATGAAGAATCTACATCAACTAATGGGCAAAACAGCCAGTTAGCATTACCAGAAGCTGTGATTTTCGTCTCTGATAAAACAGACTTTAAAACAACAAAGAACACAAGAAACAAAGAGGGACATTACATG
>PVKP010049748.1:0-13783 GCA_004027715.1 Plecturocebus donacophilus | reverse complement strand
GAATGGATAAGCAAAATGTAGTATACATATACATTGAAATATTATTCAACCTTAAAAAGGAAGAAAATTTTGGCCGGGCACGGTGGCTTGCGCCTATCATCCCAGCACTTTGGAAGGTGGAGGCAGGTGGATCATGAGGTCAGGAGTTCAAGACCAGCCTGACCAACATGGTGAAACCTCGTGTCTACTAAAAATATAAAAATTAGCTGAGTGTGGTGGCGTGTGCCTGTAATCGCAGCTACTCAGGAGGCTGAGGCAGGAGAATCACTTGAACCTGGGAGGCAGAGGTTGCAATGAGCCAAGATTGTGCCACTGTACTCCAGCCTAGGTGACAGAGTGAGACTCTGTCTCAAAAAATAAAATAAAATACAATTAGAAAAGGAAGCAAATTTCAATATATGCTATAACATGGATGAACATTGAAGACATTATGCTACGTGAAATAAGTCAGTCACAGAAGGACAAACGCTATATGATTCCACTAATATGATGTGTTTTGAGTAGTCAACACCATAGAGACAAAAAGAAGAGTAATAGTTGCCAGGAAATGATACAGCATTTCAATTTTACAAGATGAAAGGAGTTATGGTGACAGATGGTGGTGATGGTAGCACGACATTATGAATGTATGTAATATCACTGAACTGTGGTTAAGATCATAAATTTTACTATATTTTACCAAAATTACAAATTGATTTAAAAAAGAGAGGAAGAAGACAATATTCAGGTTGGGTGTAATCTAACTGCAGATTGACTTGAATTGGACCATATTTCCTTGTTCTAAGATGTATTTGTATTTTGTACTTTTTACACTTTTGAAACTGGAATGCATCCCACCCAATCTATGTGCTCATTTAATATGGACATGCTCTTTTTATTCGCCTCAAAATGTTATCAAACTGATGATAGTTGTACTACTGATTTTTTTAATCGAGGTAGTTGGTCCCAGTTACTCATTTCTCTCAAATATGAATACACATTTACCCCTCTTTCACTTACCTTTGCAATACCCTGTCTCTTTTAGCAGAGTATATTTCCTGTCCCATTGACATAAGCAGAAGCTGTAGAGGTGTTTTTATGGCTTGGACTTAACTTCTTGCACTTCAGTGATCAGACAATACAGGCAATATAGTCAGTTGAAGTAACTCTGATAAGCCATATTGATTGATATCCAGTGATTCCCTGGAGTGGTGGGAGTGTGGTCTGTGATTGAGTAGACACCTGAATGTTCCACCTGAAGTCCTTTTTAGCCTCTGCTCTGCTTGGGCAGAAGATATCATTAAGCTTCACCATAGTATTTTCTCCTTTCCCGATGAAAAGCACAGGAGGAAAGAGGAAACAACATCTATAGAATCATCATTTCAGGTAGGAAAGGCTGAAGGGTTATATCAGCGTTTGGGGTATCTGCAGATTTGTGGGAGTAAACAAGTGATTTTTTAAGGGGAAGAGAAAGAGGAAGGTAAGATGGTATGAAAGCCAAATCTTGGAATGTATCTGGTTTTACAATTTTGATTTTTGAAGCATGTGAATGTTTTGCAGAACTAAAACAAAACAAAGTAAAATATTTTACGTATTTTTTTTTTTTGAGGCAGAGTCTAGCTCTGTTGCCAGGCACCAGACTGGAGTGCAGTGGCACGATCTTGGCTCACTGCAACCTCCACTTCCAGGGATCAAGCAATTCTGCCTCAGCCTCCCGAGTGGCTGGGACCACAGGCGCGCGCCACTTACGTAATTTTTAAAACAACAGATTTCTAAAAGTCAAAACTAACCCAACAAAAGGAATATGGGAATTATCTGTTCTATCTTTGCAGCTCTTCTATAAGTCCAACATTATTCTGAAAGAAAATGTTTTTTAAAATTACCTAAACAAGTAATCTTTACTATGTATTAAGTTGGTGACATAATCACAGAGAAAATAATTTTTAAATGTCTATATGTGGTAGGCAGAATAATGGTCTTCAAAGATAGCCTCACTTTAATCCCTGAACCTTCTGAATAGGTTACATTACAATGGCAAAAAAGACTTTGCAGATGCAATTAAGGTTATAGACTTTCTATAGGAAAATTAGGCTGAAGTAGTTACGTGGGTCCGATCTAATTCACATAAACCCTTTAAAGCAGAGAATTTGACTGAAAGCAAAAGAGACATTGCAGAAAGGGAAATCAGAGAGATTCCAAGCATAAAAAGGACTCAATGTATTGTGGCTGACACCAAGATGGAGAGGCCCATTCACCAAAACTAGAGGGTAGCCTCTAGGAGCTTACAGTGATCCTAAGCTGACAGTCAGCAGAGAAATGGGGACCTCAGACCTATAACCATAAGAAACTGATTTGTGCCAGCAACCCAAGTGAGTTTGGAAGTGGATTATTCCCCACAGCATCCAGGTAAGTTTCCAGGCTGGTCAACACTTGATTTAGCCTTGCAAAACCTGAAGCAGAGAAACCAGCCAAGCCAACCTGGACTTCTGACTTATAGAACTGTAAGATAACACGTTTGTGTTGTTTAACACTGTTAAGTTTGTGGTAATATATTACGGCAGCAATGAAAAAGCAATATACTATAAAACATATTTTGGCTATATCTTCCCGGAGGGATACTTTGTAAGGATAAAAACAAAAACAAAAATGGTGAAATTTTATGCTGAGTAGTCTTATTTTTAGTAATTACAGTGGCATTATTTTGAAACTCTTACCAATAAATATACATTAGTCATGGTTCTAGCAAGAAACAAATAACAGACCTAAATTAGGATAATTTGAGGAGAATTTAATAATAATACCACAGGTATATGGGCAGAATGTAGGGACGCACACAAAGAATAATGTAAGAATTTACCTGAAGGAGCAAAGGAGAAAGTTATTCCTGGACCTGTAAGGAGAGAATTGTGTGAACTCTGCTACCTGACAGAGTGGTAAATATCTGTTGAATGAGTAAATTAACTAATTTTATTAAGCAGCAGATCTGATCAAACTACCATGCATAACATATAAATAAGAAAAGCACTATGGATCTAATGCCAAAGTAATTTCTCTTAACTTGTCTCTCACACCATTTTTACCCCCAGATTTTTTTTTAAATTGAGATAGTTGGTCCCAGTTATTCATTTCTCTCTAATAAAAATACACATTTACCCCTCTTTCACTTACCTTTGCAATACGCTGTCTCTCTGAGCAGAATGTATTTACTGTCCCATTGACATAAGCAGAAGCCTTAGAGGTGTTTTCATGGCTTGGACTTAGCCTCTTGCACTCCAGTGATCCAAGAAGCATCGGTAGCCACAGATTCAAAAAGAATGTAGAAAAGACTTAAACCCAACTTGCATTCTGGAGTCTTATGCCTCAATCTAGAGCTATAGAACGCCATATGCAGTTGAACCTAGTTATGCCCAGACAAGCACAACCAAACTGGCCAACTTATAGGCTCATCCATCAATTCAGAAACATTGTACTGATGACTCTAGCCATAGCAATTTGGCAAGAACAAGCAACAAAAGGCATCCAGATCGGAAAGGAAGAAATAAAAATTACTCTCTTAACAGATGACATGGTCTTTCCTTAAAAAAATCTAAGGTATCCACTAAAAATTATTAGAAGTAATAAATAAATTTAGAAAGTTTTCAGAATTCTAGATCAATATATAAAACTTAGTCACATTTCTATACACTAGCCATAAAAAAAACCAAAAAATGAAATTAATAAAGCAACTTCATTTACAATGGCATCAAAAAGAATAGGCACTTAGTAATAAGTTTCACAAAAGAAGGGCAAGACTTTTCAACTAAAAACTGAAATACCTGTCCAAGTACAGTGGCTCATGCCTGTAATCCCAGCACTGTGGGAGGCCAAGGTGGGAGGATCACCTGAGGTCAGGAATTTGAGACCAGCCTGGCCAACATGGTGAAACCCTGTCTTTATTAAAAATACAAAAATTAGCTGGGTGTGGTGGCACATGCCTGTAATCCCAGCTACTCGGGAGACTGAGGCAGGAGAATTGCTTGAACCTGGGAGGTGGAGGTTGCAGTAACCCTCACATCATTGCATTCCAGCCTGGGCGACAGAACAAGACTCCATCTCAAAAAAACAAACAAAACTGTAATACATTTTAAAAAGAACTTAGAGAAGATCTAAATAAATAGAAAGACATCCTATGTTCATGGATTGGGAGACTTAATATTGTTAGGATGGCAATACCTCCCAAATTGATCTACACATTCAATCCAATGCCTGTCAAAATCCTAGCTGCTTCTTTCACAGAAATTGTTAAGGTGATCACAAATTTCACAGGGAAATTCAAGAGATCCAGAATATTCAAAATGATCTTTAAAAGAATAAATTTGGTGGACTCTTTGCAGTAAGTAAGTTTTGAAATCTCTTCCTGATTTCAAAATTTACTTACTGCAAAGCTACAGTCATATCATAGACAATGTGGTACTACCATAAGGATAGACCTGTACAGTAATAGAATAAAATTGAGAGTCCAGAAATAAACCCTTACATTTATATTCAGTTGGTTTTCAAAAAAAAGAAAAGCCAAGACAATTCAATATGGAAACAATTCTTTTCTACAAATGGTACTGGGCAACTGAGTATTGTTATTTGCATCCAATAGTACCAAATATTAAATACATTTAATAAAGAGATCTTCCAAACAGCCTTTGTGTGGGCAACACAGCTGTTTTATTTCATGCTTGGGTGCAAGCGGGCCAAATCCAAGAAAGGACTGATGAAGGGAGTAGGGGTGGGAATTGGTTTTATAGGTTGGGGCATTTTTTCGAGGGGCAAGGGTGTTACAGAGTAAGATCAGTTACAGTGGTGGGGGTAGGGGCAAGGAGTATACATTACCACAAGTTCAGTTACAACGGCAGGTGGGATAAGGCAGAAGAGTAGTTAAGATGGTAGGGTGGGAGGAGGGATATTCACAGAGTAAGGACAGTTAAGATGACAGGGTAGGGTGAGGAGTATTCACATTATCATAATAATAGTTAAGATGGCAGGGTGGGGAGAGAAGCTCAATGTCTGGGGGAAGCCCCCCCCAGAGATGGGAGGAGCGTTTGGGCGGTCAGCCGAGGCAGGCAGGACTTCAGACTTTCTGGGTCCAGGCTTGCACATGGAGGCCTGACAAATATTCACATTCAAATGGATGAAGTTGGACTCCTACCTCATCCCATACACAAAAAAATTAACTCGAAATAGATTTTAGACCCAAATAAAAGGGTAAAACTTTCTTTTAAGGATTCTCCTGGAAGAAAATATCTTCATGAATTTGTGTTAAGCATTGATACTGGGCACAGTGTCTCACGCCTGTAATCCCAGCGCTTTGGGAGGCCATGGCGGCAGATCACCGACATCAGGAGTTCAAGACCAGCCTGGCCAACATGGTGAAACCCCATCTCTACTAAAAATATAAAAAATTAGCTGGGTGTGGTGGGCGCCTGTAATTTCAGCTACTCGGGAGGCTGAGGCAGGAGAATTGCGTGAGCCTGGAAGACAGAGGTTGCAGTGAGCCAAGATGGTGCCATTGCACTCTAGCCTGGGCGATAGAGTAAAACTCTATCTCAAAAAAAAATTGCATTAAGCATTGGTTTCTTAGACATGACAACAAAAGTACAAGTGATATAAAATAAAAATAGATAAACTAGAATTCATTAGAATTTAAATACTTTTGTATTTCAAAGACCACCATTGAGAAAACATAAAATAACTGCATAATGAGAGAAAATATTTGCAATTCATATACCTAACAATGGAATGTATCTAGAATATATAAGGGACTCTTATTACTTAACAATAAAAGAATAATTCTCTTTAAAAAAAGAGCAAAGAAAAAAAGAATAAAATATTTAGGCATCTTTTTAAAAGAAGATATATAAATAGCTTACAGTGCATGAAAAAATGCTCAATAACATTAGTCAGTAGAGAATTGCAAATCAAAACCATAAGATACTACTTCATAACACTGCAAACAAACAAAAACAGATATTTATCAAGTGTTGGTTAGAGGTGGAGCAATTGGAATCTTCATACATTAATAGTTGGGTTATAAATTGGCAAACACTGGAAAACAGGTAGGCAGTCTCTCAAGATGTTAAACCTAGAGTTACTATAGTACCCAGCAATTCCATTTCTAGGTATTTAACCAAGAGAATTGAAAACATATATTCATACAAACACTTGGACACAAATGTTCATAGCAGCATTATTCAGAATAGTCAAAAAGTAGAAACAACCCAAATACCAAATGCTACACATTTGTCCCTCATGAAGCCTACACAAAAGTAGGCTTCAGAGTTGTATTTGTTTTTCCAATGCATGTTCTCATATGATGAACAAAGCAGGGTATGTTAAGCCTAGTGATTATTTTATCTATGTTTTTCAATCTATCTTTTCCTTCCTTCTTTCTTTTCTTTCCTCCTGCCTGTCAGGATTTTTCCCTTTCTTCTTGTCTTTTAATGTGAACTTTTCACTGTAGGTATTTTAATACAATAGAGATGACAATGGACTTCCTATTTATTTATTTTTTGATGAATAAATGTTATTTATTAATTAATGTATTTTTATTGGGCATTTTATTGCAAAAGTTTTAAACTTTCTTTTTTTGAACATGGAGTTTCACTCTTGTTGCCCAGGCTGGAGTACAATTGCACTCTCTCAGCTCACTGCAACCTCTGCCTCCTGGGTTCAAGCGATTCTCCTGCCTCAGTCTCCCAAGTAGTTGGGACTACAGGCACCCACCAGCACGCCCAGCTAATTTTTTGTAGTTTTAGTAGAGACAGGGTTTCACTATGTTGGTCAGACTGATCTTGTACTCCTGACCTCAGGCAATACACCCATCTCAGCCTCCCAAAATGCTGGGATTACAGGTGTGAGCCACCATGCCTGGCCCCAATTTTTTAACTTTTATTTTGGTTTTGGGGTACATGTGCAGGTTTGTTAAATAAGTAAATTGTGTGTTGTGGGGGTTTGGTGTAGAGATTATTTCATCACCCAGGTAATAAGCATGGTACCCAATAGGTAGTTTTTGATCCTCACCGTCCACCCTCAAGTAGGCCTTCGTGTCTGTTGTTCCCTTCTTTGTGTCCACGTGTACTCAGTGTTTAACTCCCACTTATAAATGAGAACACGTGGTATTAGGTTTCTGTTCCTGTGTTAGTTTACTTAGGATAATCGCCTCCAGCTCCATCCATGTTGCTGCAAAGGACGTGACTTTCTCTTTTTTATGGCTGCATAGTATTTCATCGTGTGTATATACCACATTTTCTTTAACCAGTCTACTGTTGATGGGCATTTAGGTTTATTCCATGTGTTTGCTATTGTGAATACTATTGCAGTGACCATATGTGTGCATGTGTCTTTATGGTAGAACAGTCTATATTCCTGTGGGTATATACCCAATAATGGGATTTCTTGGTTGAATGATAATCTGTTTTAGGTTATTTGAGATATCACCAAACTGCTTTTCATTGTGGCTGAACTAATTTACATTGCCATCAGCAGTGGATAAGCATTCCCTTTTCTTTGCAACCTCTGCAGTATCTTATTTTTTGACTTTTTAGTAATAGCCATTTTGACTGGTGTGAGATGGCATCTTATTGTGGTTTTGATTTGCATTTCTCTAATGATTAGCAATGTTGAACATTTTTTCATATGCTTTTTGGCCACATGTTATGTTTTATTTTGAAAAATGTTTGTTCATTTGACTTTCTATTTTTTAGACAGTACAGTGGATGATTAAATATACTCATCATCTACCTTTGACAATTATTACCAACAGATGGCCAATGTTTAAAACTCGCTATCTACATTGATCTCTATGTTCATTTCAGAACTTTGAGAGACAAATGTTAAGATAGGATAAGATGGACAAGGATTTATTGGGGGGAAAAAGGAAGGGAACTAGAGGGAACTAACAGCTGTCAGAATGAAATGCAGGTTTAACATCTATAGAGAAGAGAAGGGAGGAAGTAAAGTTGGGTAGGAAATGTCATAGACCTCAGTGGAGTTTTCAAAAACTTTCAGCAAAGCCAATGGGAAATTCTCAAGCCAATATGACATGTGAGACAAGCACCCTACTCCGTAAGAATGGGCCTGCCTAAGATCTCTGCTGTACTAAGTCATTAACTTGGACTAGTCCATGAGAAACATGAATTCTGTGTAAACTGTGATGAATTGATTTCAGAGCACAGCAGTTGGAGCTAGTCAATTGTGCTCCTGGCAGAGGAAGATCTAAGCGGCATATTTTCATGACCACCACCCCCTTCTCTCACCCAAGTAATTATGAAGCAAACCCTTATCAGTATACAATTTCATCTTCACAGTTCTTTTTAGTGAAATCAGCATAATACCTATACCAAAATTTATCAAAAGTATCTTGGGAATGGGAGATGGGAAATAAAAGCATACCTATAGATTAATCTCATTTTACTTATATAAAAACCTTAACTAAAATGTTAGCAAATAGAATTTAGTAGTAAAAAAATTTTTATAAAATAGGATTCATCTTAGGGATGAAGGACATTTATCAATAAAATTTACTACATACACATTTCAAAGTAAAAATAATACAATTACAATGGGAGATATAGAACTTACTTATAAGATAACTTGCCAGATAACTTACAATATACTGGGGTGTAAACAAATAAACCTACAAAATAATGCAGGTATGGTACTGGTACAGAAATAGGAATATGGATTACTGAAAAAGAAGAGAAAGTATAGAATTGAACACAAGTTATAACTTGTGTATAACAAAAAAGGATTTCAAAGCAGTTAGAAAATGATAGATTATATAGAAATTGTCTTATGATATTTTGCTATTTATACTTTTTTTATTTTATGTATTTATTTTTGAGATAGGGTCTCACTCTGTTGCCCAGGCTGGAGTGCAGTGGTATGATCTCAGCTCACTGCAGACTTACTTCCCAAGATCAAGTGATTCTCCCACCTCAGCCTTTCAAGTAGCAGAGACTATAGGTGCATGCCACAATACTTGGCTAATTTTTGTATTTTTTCGTAGATATGAAGTCTTGCCATGTTCCCTAGGCTAGTCTCAAACTTCTGGGCTCAAGCAGTCCTCCCACCTCAGCCTCAAAAAGTGCTGGGAATACAGTCATGAGCCACTGTACCCAGTCTCATTTGGAATTTTAAAAATAAATAGCTAGATCTACCTTATATCTTTACATGAAAACAAATTCCAGGTGTATTAAAACTTTGTTGACAGAGAACAGACAATAAAATTACTGAAGTAAAATAAAGAAGCATTTATATTTTCTTGGAGTGAGGGCAATTCAGTAACATGTTAAAAATTCTAAAAACCCAATGAAAATGGCAGCACAGATTTATGCATGTTAAATAGTAAGAAACGTATACACTAAATATGGTACTTCACCTTGGAAAAGACTTGAAGTTTAGATGCAGAAATGGGGTCAGTGGAATATCCTCTTGTGAATTCTTGTGTGATGATCTAAGAAGGGTTTTCTGAAATTAGAAAATTTTAACACAGATATGGTGGATAGGTTTGTAGCACACATAATGATCAAGTAGCTGGTAGATGTTTGATGTGTTTGCCATATTCTTTTGTGTATTCTTATTTGACTGTGTTCAGTTGGGTGCAGTGTCTTAGTTACACCTAGTGTTTTACACAGATAAGATCACACATAAGCAAGGAAAAATAAATTGCCTTGCCCTCAAATTATTCTCTAATACATCAGTTGGATTGGAATAAATTCTCATTTTCAAAATAAGTGTCATAGGAGAACTGACAGAATAGTGAAGATGTCTCCATCTCTTCAAAGTAGCACTGAAAAAATACACTGGAAAACTGCGGAAGTCTGACGGGTCACTCAACTCACTCCCTGTGTCCCAGGAAACATGTGCGATGGATCTTCCTGGGCTAGAGTTCCATCTCATTTCCTTGATGTGTATGCACTGATCATTTCTACTTGTTTGTTAGAAAGGATGAGGTAGAATCAAACATGCCTTTGATATTAAGCTTATGTGGTCCAAACTGAAAGGGAATTTTCTAGAGCGGTTTGTATCATCTGGAGAATTCTCTTTTTTCTTTGATTCATTGGTTTTCCAGGTTGTTCACTGTGGGGACATTTTTCTCTTCTTCTTTCTTCCAAAAGTCATCAATTTCAAAATAAATTTTACTTAAGTTCTGAGAAATGGCTAACCACTTAGAAATGAATTTTTTTTATTGTTCAGAAAACTTTTAATCACAATTTTAAAAGGCTTTGAGTTCCTTATTCCCCACAGGAAAAATATTATAAAACATATGTAATGTTGGCAGTATCAATACAGTATTTCCTTAGAGAGTAACAAATCTATGAAGAAAGTTTCTTAACATTTCTGTAATTCAGGAAGGAATGGGTAGTACAGGAAAAGGTACCAAAAGAACATAGGTAATTGAGTTACGCAAGTTTTGTTTTTAGTTTATTGTGACACAGTTATAATTTCAGACCCCATAATATTGCGTGGAATAAATATTTATTGGAATCTATGACAAAATAAACATTAGAGACTATATTGCAAGGAAAATGAATTTTTTTTTTTCTCTTCCCGTTGCTAGGTTCATGACTGAGGCCCTTATAACAAAAGACAAATTAACAAGAGAAAAAGCATATGCATTTATTTAAGTTTTACTTTACATGAGATCCTTCAAAAATGAAGACCCTTTCAAAGAGGGAAAGCTGTGTATTATTATGCTTAAGTTTGATGAAGAGTGAAGAGTCATGGAGAAAGATGATTGGATGACCGGGTGTGGTGGCTCATGCCTGTAATCCCAGCACTTTGGAAGGCTGAGGTGAGCGCATCAGGAGGACAGGAGATTGAGACCATCCTGGCCAACATGGTGAAACCCTGTCTCTACTAAAAATACAAGAATTAGTTGGGCATGGTGGTGGGCACCAGTAGTCCCAGCTACTTAGGAGGCTGAGACCGGAGAATCGCTTGAACCTGGGAGGCAGAGGTTGTAGTGAGCCAATATCGTGCCACTGCACTCCAGCCTGGTAATAGAGTGAGCCTCTGTCTCAAAAAAAAAAAGAGAATAACTTTATTGGACGGTGAAAGCCTAAACATAACATAATTTTATAGGTAATAATTTTTCATCTTTGCAAATAAACTTCCACTACTTCCAATTGGTTATTTTCATTCTTTTAATAAAGCAATATTTGATTCTTTAAATAATGTTTGGAAAAAATGTTTGCAGCAGTAATTTGTGGAAATGAGTTGCTAGCCACTTAAGTGCTGCTTTTTGAAACTTTATTCTTAAAGATGGTGAGTTTCTAGTTTTATTCTTAATAATTAGAGAAATAAATTACATTTTTGTAGATTGCAATTAAAATTTTGTTAACTTCTTCTTTAACTGAGAAGATTAGAAACAATTTCTTGCTTTTGGTTTTGGAAATATTTACTTTGTCTCAAAGAGTAGAAACTGTCTCCTTAAGAAAAACCATAAAAATTGCTTTTTCTTTTGAGACAGAGTCTCACTCTGTTACCCAGGTTGGAGTGCAGTGGCACGATCATGGCTCATTGCAATCTCTACCATCCAAGCTCAATCAGTTCTCCCACCTCAGCCTCCCTAGTAGCTGGGACCACAGTTATGCACCACCACACCCAGCTTAATTTTTTAACTTATTTG
The DNA here is from genome assembly GCA_004027715.1 of Plecturocebus donacophilus. Taxonomy (NCBI): domain Eukaryota; kingdom Metazoa; phylum Chordata; class Mammalia; order Primates; family Pitheciidae; genus Plecturocebus; species Plecturocebus donacophilus. The sequence continues at coordinate 2,142 of PVKP010049748.1, read as the reverse complement.
TAGAGACAAGGTCTCTCTATGTTGCCCAGGCTGATCTTGAACTCCTGGGTTCAAGCAATATTCCCACTAGGTCTCCCAAGGTGCTGGGATTACAGATGTGAGTCACTACACCTGGCTTCATCTTTTTTTTTTAATTAAAGGGGAAGAAATAAGCATTTACTTTGCCTGTTTAAGAAGGAAATATAGTTTAGTTCCAGTTAATGAGAATAAATGCTCTTTTACAAAAGACTGCCAATTAATAAATATAGAAGAGGTAATGTAATTACAAACAGCATTCTGCACACTCTTCTGCCCCATGAAATAATGGACACAGGCAAAGGTCATCAGTATATGCTAAATAACTCAGTGAAAGGTTGTTGGCAAACAGGTTACTATCACATTGCCAAAGCATTTCCCTAAGATGAAGAGAGAAAATTGTATCTTTACTGGGAAATAACCTAACACTTATCATCTTAACCAACTCACCTAATTTAGCAATACAAGTAATAGGATAGGCAAACATTGTGTGACTATTGATGGGATGCAATATGAACTACACAGTGTCATCTGTGAAATATGTATGACAAAAATGTTTAACCCAAATTGAACCAGGTTTTTAGATGTAATTTCCAGTTTATAGTAAATAAAGGTGATAGAGGATCAGGTTGAACACATCATAAACAGTAAATCAAATCCAGAAGGTAGGATATTCTGCAACACAACTACCTGGTCTCATAAAATACTCATCATCAAAGAAGAAGTGGGACAATTTCTAAATGAAAAGATATTTAAGAGACATAGCAACCAAATGCAGTAGAGAAACTTGATTGCTTTTTAGTTTGGAGGATTAAAAAAAAGCTCTAGAAGACTTTTTGAGATTTTTGGAGAAATTGGAAGGTTGAATGTGTATTGAATGATATCGAGGAATTAGTGTTAATTTTTTACATTTGATAATGGTATTGTAGTTATGTAGGATAATTTTCTTATTTTAGGAGATGCACGCTGAAGAGATAAACTGATGTGTTCCCTGTAACTTCTTTTGAAATGATTTCTCAAACAAAAATATGTATACAAACATACAGATTAAAAGGTTTTTTAATGGCAAAATGTAAAAAACTTGCTGAATATAATGGTAGGCATATGAATGATTATTGTAGTATTCTTTCAATGTTTTTTATTTATAATTTTTCATAATAAAAACATAGGTGAAGGAGAAAGCTTCAATGTTTATTTCAATTAGCTGGGCATTATTTCCTACAGTCTATATTACCATATTGGAGACTTAAGAATATATAGGAACTCCGTGGCCCAGAAGAAAATTGGAAGGGAGGTAAGGGATTTAGTCTGTTAGCATTGCATGCATCCATAGACCAAGTTCCTCGCATAAAACTAGAAGCATTCTCTGAACAGAGGCAGCTTTTGGCATATGTCCATGGGAGAAAATAATTCTCCCAGATGCTAAAATTATGTATGAATGGAAATACAAATAGAGGAAGAAAGGACAGTCTCAAGTCTTCAAGGTGTCACCTTCAAATGATTCTATTGCTCCGGATCATTGCTCAGCTTGATAAATACTGGGAATCTTGGCCAGTTCTGAGTTGAAAGTGCCCATAGATATCATTGCAGCTTACTGAATTCCAGAGTGAAATGATTTTAAATAACATTAGTTTGAGTCCTTAGAAATTGCAGATATGTGACCATTGTTGACCAATAAAAACAGAAATTTCATGTGGTCGACTTACTACTTCACTCTCCTCCACAGCATTCTTGACAAAGGGACACCCAATCTCTTCATACACAAGAGAAAAGTTCAGGAAGTTCATTTCATTTTCAGACAGACTTGTTAGGATAGTCTTCCTTACATCCAGATGACATTTATCACCACTCTGTAAATACCACCCTCTCTCCATTGTCCAGCTTGCTCCTTGACTGTTCAGTTTTTTGAATCACTTTTGTTGTTGTTGTTGTTGAGATGGAGTCTTGCTTTATTACCCAGGCTGGAGTCCAGTGGCACGATCTCAGCTTACTGCAACCTCTGTCTCCTGGGTTCAAGCGATTCTTCTGCCTCAGCCTCCCAAGTAGCTGGGATTACAGGTGTGTACTACCACATCTGGCTGATTTTTGTATTTTTAGTAGTGATGGGGTTTCAACATGTTGGCCAGG
>PVKP010049747.1:0-13783 GCA_004027715.1 Plecturocebus donacophilus | reverse complement strand
AATAGGTATACCTGAAAGTGACGAAGAGAATGAATCCAAGTTGGAAAATATTTTTCAGGATATTATCCAGGAAAATTGTCCTAAACTAGCAAGGCATGACAATACTCAACTCCGGGCAATACAGAGAACCCCACAAAGATATTCCTCAAGAAGACCAACCCCAAGACACATCATTGTCAGATTTACTCGGATTGAAATAGAGGAGAAAATACTAAGGGCAGCCAGAGAGAAAGGCCAGGTTACCCATAAAGGGAAGCCTATCAGACTCACAGCAGATCTCTCAGTAGAAACTCTACAAGCCAGAAGAGAGTGGGGGTTAATATTTAACATCCTTAAAGAAAAAAACTTTCAACCCAGAATCACATATCCCGCCAAACTAAGTTTTACAAGCCAAGGAAAAATAAAATTTTTTTGCGAACAAGCAAGAACTCAGAGACTTCATTATCACCAGGCCTGTTTTGCAACAACTTCTGAAAGAAGCACTATATACAGAAACGAACAACCAGCATCAATTATCCTAAAAACTTATCAAAAAGTAAAGAATATTACAACAATAAAGAATTTACATCAACTAACAGGCAAACAGCTAGTTAGACTTAAATAACAGTATTAAATTCACATATATCAATATTAAGCCTAAACATAAAGGGATTAAATGTCCCAATCAAAACGTACACTTAGACAAACTGAATAAAAAGTTAAAACCCATTGGTACGCTGTATTCAGACCTTTCTTATAGGCAAGGATACACAAAGACTTAACATAAAGGGATGGAGGTAGATCTACCAACCTAATGGAAAGGAAAAAAAAAAACAAAACAGATTTGAACTCAGACCTGGAACAAGCAAATTTAATAAATATTTACAGAACCTACCATCCCATATCCACAAAACATATATATTTTTTCGATATTATATCATACTTATTCTAAAAGTGATCACATAATAGGAAATAAAACACTTTTTAGTAATTGCATAAGCATTTCACAGATTTAAATGAAATCCTGAGCAATAGAGCAAGATTCTCGTTCTCTCTCCCTCCTTCTGTCTTCTTTCTTTTTTCTCTTTTATTCTACTTCTTTCTTTCTCTAATAAAAAAAAGTACATAAAAAAAGTTACTCTTAGTCTTTTAACTTTTTTTTCTTTCAATCACTTTCTTAACCACAAGATGCCCAATCTCTTGTTGCATTTTTCCTGCCTCCACCTAAAAAAAAAAAAGAGTTATGGCACCACAAAAAATTTGAATATAGTAACACCGTGAAATAATTACAGCAGCTCTCCAGTAATGTTTCCCAGAAAAAATGCAAACTCATAAATGACAAGTAAAGAATTCCAAATATGTATTGTAAAGAAGCTCATCAAGATCCAAGACAACATTGAAATTCAAAACAAAGAAATGTCCAAAACAATCCAGGAAATGAACAAAGATTATAAACATATTAAAAAGAAATTAATCAGAGCTACTGGAATTGAAAAACTCAAGATATTTGAAAATACAGTTGAAAGATATATGAATAGAATGGATCAAGGAAAAGAAAAAATTAAAAAGCATCAAAAAGGAAAAAAGTCAAACTATTTGTCTTCACTGACAATATGATTTTATACCTAGAAAACCCTAAAGAGTCTTTCAAAAGGCTACTGCACCTAATAAATAATTTTAGTAAATTTCAAGAAACAAAAATCAATGTACAAAAATTACTATCATTTTTATACATCAGTAACATTCAAGCTGAGAGCCAAATCAGGACCACATCCCATTTACAATAGTCTCTCTCTCTCTCTCTCTCTCACTTATACACACAGACACACACACACATGCACACACACACACACACACACACACACACAGGCACACACACACAACCTAGAAATACATCTAGTAAAAAAGACAAAAGATCCCTAGAAGTGTAACTAGAAACACTGCTGAAAAAAAATCATAGGTCTCACAAACAAATGGAAAAATATTTCATGCTCATGTGTTGGAATAATCAATGTCTTTCAAATGGCCATACTTCACAAAGCAATCTATAGATTCAATACTATTCCTATCAAACTGCCAATGCTCTTTTTATGTAATTTTAAAAAAATAACTCTAAAATTCAAATGGAACTAAACAAGAGTTCACATAATTAAAGCAATTTTAAGCAAAAATAACAAAACCGCAGGCATCACATTATCCAAATCCAAACTATTCTATGTTGCTACAATAACCGAAACAGCATGTACTGATACAGAAACAGGCACATAAACCTATGTAACAAAATAAATAATAAAAAAATAAAGCAGAACACTCTATGGCCATCTGATTTTTGACAAAGTTGACAAAAATTAGCAATAGGGTAAGAACTCTCTAGTCAATAAATGGAGCTAGGATGGCTGGCTAGTAATATGCAGAAAAAAAGGAAAACTGGTTCACCATACACAATAATTAACTCAAGATGGAGTAAATATTTAATGTAAGACCGAAAACTCTAAGAACCTAGAAGAAATCTGGGAAATACCATTGTGGGTGTCGGGCTTGGGAAATAATTTATGACTAAGTCCTTAAAAGCAATTGCCACAACAACAATAACAAACTATTTACAAGTGGAACCTAATTAAATTGAAGAGCTTCTGTGCAGCAAAAGAAACTATCATCAGAGTAAATAGACAACCTAGTGAATAGGAGAAAATATATGCAAACTAAGCATCTCACAAAGATCTAACATCAGGATCTACAACAACATAAACAATTCAACAAGCAAGAAACAACTCCAGTAAGAAGTGGGCAAGATACATGAATAGGTACTTCTCAAAGAAGAGAAACAAGTGGCTAACAAACATGAAAAATGATCAACATCACTCATCAGAGAAATGCAAATCAAGTCTGCAATAAGATACCATCTCACATCAGTCAGAATAGCTACTATTAGAGTCAAAAGCAACACATGCTGGTGAGACTGTGGAGAAAAGGGAATGCTTATACACTGTTGGTGGAAATGCGAATTAGTTCGCCTCTGTGGAAAGCAGTTTGGCGATTTCTCAAAGAACTTAAAATGAAACTACCACTTGACTCAGCAACCTCATTGTTAAGGAAGGAGTCAAAAGAAAATAAATAGTTCTACCAAAATGACACATGCAATTGTATGTTTTCTACAGTACTATTTGCAATTGCAAAGACATGGAATCAAGATAGGTTCCTATCAACAGTGGAATGGATTAAAAAATGTGATACATATACGCCATAGAATACTATGCATAAATCATAAAAACCAAGAAAATTGTGTCCTTCGCAGCAATTTGGATGCAGCTGGAGGTCATTGTCCTAATTTGCTTGACACAGAAACCGAAAACTAAATATGACATATTCTCACATATAAGTGAAAGCCAATCTTTGGGTAAATATGGAAATAAAGATGGCAACCATAGATGCTGGGGACTCCTGGAGCCTGTAGGGAGGAAGGGGAACTTGGACTGAAGAATGAACTGTTGGGTATTACGCTCATGCCCTCAGTGACAAGATCAATCATACACCAAACTTCAGCATCATGAAATATGCGGTGTAACAAACCTGCACATGTACCACCTGAATCTAAAATAAAGTTGAAAATAAAGCAGATCACAAGGTCAGGAGTTTGAGACCAGCCTGGCCAGCATGGTGAATTCCAGTCTCTACTAAAAATGTAAAAAGTTAGCCAGGTGTGGTGGTGTGCACCTGTAATCCCAGCTACTCAGCAGGCTGAGGCAGGAGAATCACTTGCACCCAGAAGGTGGAGGTTGCAGTGAGCCGAGATCGTGCCACTTGCATTCCAGCCTGGGTGATAAAGTGAGACCTGTCTCAAAAAAAAAAAATTGCTTATCATCACTAATCATCAGAGATATGCAAATTAAAGCCAAGATGACATGACATCTCACACCAGTCAAACGGCTATTGCTAAAATTCAAAAACCACATATGTTTGCAACCATGTGGAGAAAAACAAATGTTATACTCTGTTCATGATACATTTTCTAAATAAAAACACTAAATATAATAAATTACTTTTCTTAATTTTTATTATGTGTGTGTGCATCTTAAATTCTTTTCAAAGGGCATTGGAACAATTGTCTAATATAGTCCCTGATATCATGATTGGCCTTGTCAGAAGACAAAGTAGGTGGATGTTAATTTAATGACAATGTGGAGGAGGTTACTAGATTTCACCATCTATCATTCTGTATACATTTATTATTTAAATCAAAAATGTTTCCTTGTCTAATAAAAAGCAAATATTCTAGAAGATGATCTACTTAGCACATAGTTTTATTGCAAATTTATTGAGAGCCAGCCATGATCAAGCCCAAATGAGATAGCTATCTGTTAGTTACTTGGAAGCTGAGGGCAATATCTGGTTCAAAGGAGATATAAACCTGAAGAATCAAAATTACCATGGCAGAGGCAATACGAGCATTCATTTCCCAAATCTGCTTTCCTTCCTTAGTTCCCTTATGTTTAGGAGATCCATGTTTCTAAATCTAGGCACGGAATGTGGGCAGAGGTGAAGACTCCCCTTCCAGGCTCTCAAATACTTGAGAATACAGGTTAGATGAATAGTGGCTGAACTTCATCCTCATCGGATCTACTACATGAAGAAAGAGATTAGATTTTGTGACCTCTTCCTTCTTTCTTCCTGATTCCCTCTCTTCCCCTCTTCTTTTCTCCTTTGTTTCCTTGTTTCATTCCTTTCTCCTTATTCTCTTCTTTGTCTTCTTCACTTCTCTCACTCTTCCCTTTTGTTTATTTATTTCATTTAATGTTTTGAAATGGTCTTCAGTACTCAGAGATCTCTGGAAGGCCAAGGGATTGCCTCCACACAAAATATTTATATCTAGATTCCTCCATGTTTGATCATGTGCTTGAAATTATAAGAGGGGAATATGTTTTCTTATTAATCGCTAGGTTTATGATGTTTTTATACCAAAAGACTGATTAACAAGAGAAAAGTATACAAATTAATTGATTATAACTTTTCAATGACATGGGAGTTTTGAGAAATGAAGACCTCAAGAAATAGAAAAATGTGTATTTTTATGTTTATATTTGATTGATAGTGGACAGCTGTAGGTGAATATGATTGGAAGACAAAAGGGCATGATCTAATGATAATGAATGAGGGGTAACTTAGTAAGGCCTGTTGGTTCAGATTCTTGTTTGTATCCCTGTGTGTTCAGAGATAAGGATGTTTCTTGCCTCTAGGTATAGGGAGGGCACCTCTTAAATGAAAATCTTTTTTTTTATTGCATTTTAGGTTTTGAGGTACATGTGAAGAACATGCAAGATTGTGGTATAGGTACACACATGGCAGTATGACCTGCTTCAGAAAAATGTCAGATAATCCTTTGTAGCTTTTATGACCTGCTTCAGGGAAGAAGGGCATGGAAAAGTCAAAGAGTGATCTTGCTTCTGATATTTTCTCAAATGAAAAGGTGCCATATTTTGGGGTAGCATGTCCTGAACCCCATCACTGTGATGAAATTTAGAAAAACTAGGAGTCATTAAACAGTAAATGTATATTTTTTAATATTTTAAAATAGAATTTTTTTTTGTTTCCAGGAACATTAGATGCAGAAAATTTATTCTGTGTGAAAATATTTTCAAAATGATTTCTTTTCCCAATATATTTAGAGTTGGTAATCTGGAGATGTCATAAGAATATCGGTTGTCCTAAAATTTTAATGCAATAGTCATGTAATTCCTGCCATATTAAGAAGTCACTCTTCTGTAGGGTTCTTCCAAATTATTACTTTAGTGAGTTAATCATTGTACGCTTACAGTAAACTGTAGTTTTACTACTGGCTTTGGTTGTAATCTCTGTTTTATTGGGTATTTTCTGCTGCTTCTTTACCAGCCCCTCCAACAAAGCATATTTCAAAATTTTATTCTATATTGATTGTCTGGCTTAGACAAATCACTTATTTGAGCCTTGGTTTCTAATATCTGCAATAAATAAATTATCTTATTGATTTTCAGTCTTTTTCCTAGCCTTTAGGTTGTATGTAGTTTTATTTTGGTTTTAGTCTGTTCTGCCCAAAGACATGCTGCTGATGATTCTCTTCTTTGAATAACACCATAATTTATCCAAGTATTCACATTTAAATTTTCAAATTTTCTCCATCATCCATCATCTTACACAAAAACCCTATGCATTCTATTCTTTTTAATGATCTTTCTTTTCTCCTTTATTCTACTCCCATTTTTGTCATGTCAATTTAGATCCTCATTAATTTGATTCTGAATTCCTTGCATAGATTTCTAATTACACTCTTTTTGAGGGTCTTCCTTCTTCTCACTAATCTGCAATAACAGATCCAGTCATATTCAAATGAATTAAATGACCACCTCTCTCCCCTGCCAAATTAACTATAAACATGATAACATTCTGACATTCAGGATTTCTGCAAGTATCTCCAACCCTCACCCTATTGCTTATCACAAAATGACATAAAACAATACTCCAACAGAACTGAAATTATGCTTTTTTTTTTAAAATAACATCTTTCTTTTGTCCCATGTTGCTTGTTGTTGCTTAGTTTTATTTAGTTTGGTTTGGGCTTTGTTTATCTCAAAAAATTCCATGTGTGTGTTATACACTTTTCTTTCTCTGGAATTTCTTTTCTTTTTCATCAAAAGGCAGGATTTTTTTTCTTTTAATGAAAGTTCTATCCAGTTGCCATGGCAATTTTGTTATAAAAAATAGAAGCTTAAAAGAACCTAGGGCCAACTCACTGATTTTTTTGAAAATGAAAACTGAGTACTGCATATTTCAATGATTTGGCAAGGTCACTGTTTACTTGGAGCTACAACACATAGCCTACCTCATAACAGGGAGATGTAATCAAATGCTGATTTATTTTATTTTGCTGCATCATAGTGCTTCCCACCTATATTACTGTAGTGATTCATTTATTCCATGAATTATGGTATTTCTGTATTTATAGTTTTCTTCTAAAAGATTATAATCTCCTTAATTGCAGACAATATAATTCATTTATCTTTCCCATTGCTCTTTAAAATGAAATATATATATATATATATATATATATATATATATATCAAAACATCTTCAGATCATAAAGTCATGATCAATGATTTCAGTTAATTGAAATACTCATGTGGTCACTGTCACTGATGATATCTATATCATCTATACCTCTATCTATCTATTATCTATATTTATACTTATATTTAAATCTGTATCTACAAATAGTCATCTCTTAAAAGAGAATAGCAACACATAGCACTCTTTTACCAGAAACATGTCAAAAAACATGGAAATGCATAACTAAAAATTACTTCATACATTCTTATGTAATTGGAGAACCAATTTTTGTTTAAAAAACAAGGCTCAAATGATTGAGATGGTTTGATATTTAATTGAATTGTTAGTTAAACCTGTTTTACCAGTTCTACCTGAAATAAGTATTTTGCTTATTGTATTAGTTCATTTTCACACAGCCATAAAGAAAGACCTGAGACGGAGTAATTTGTAAAGGAAAGAGGTTCAGTTGACTCACAGTTCCACTTGGCTGCAGAGGCCTCAGGAAACAATCTCAGGGGAGGGGAAAGCAGGCACATCTTACATGGCAGCAGGCAACAGAGAGTGAGTCTATAAAAGGAACTGTCAAACACTTATAAAATCATCCTATCTCCTGAGCATTCACTCGTTATCACAAGAAAAGCATGAGGGAAACTATCCTCATGATCCAATCATCTCCCTTCCTCTACCCTCTACATGTGAGGATTACAGTTACCTCCCTCAACAAGTGAAAATTACAATTCAAGATAAGATTTGGGTGGGGAAAGGGAGCCAAACCATATCACTCATAGTTAAAATGCCTGCTCAGAACCACCTTTGATTTTAAAAAAATCCTACCTTTGCATATTGCCTTAATATGCATCTAAAATCCTGTTTACAATTTTTGAAGAAAAATTATCATTTCTAAGCAAGGTTATGATTTGACTCTGGCTTTACTGAAGCAAAAACAAAACCAACAAACACACCTACACACACATAAATATATAAACATATTTCCATAAACATTTCTGGACAGAGGGCTAAATTATTCACTGTTACCTTTCTATATATTATAACACATATATAAAAGACCTAGGTGTAACATATCCAAAGTTTTATTATCTGGAATGCTTAAATATCTTTGATTTTTAAGGAAATGCATATTCCATACATAATTTAATATTGAATAGTTTCTTTTCTTTGAGAAAGTGAATATTATGTAAGATTAATGAGAATCATCAGTGGAATGTTTTTTAAATCTTCAAAAAATAACAATAGTTTAAAAAGAGTTTAAAACAAACAAACAATTATTTTCATTAAAGGACATATATAAATACTTGGTGGTAAATTTCCCTGGCCTAGGTGAATGTTTCTTAGTATTTTACTTTATGTACCTGTATTCAGTGGGAAATTGGAATTCTGGACTTTGCAAAAATGATGTCAATACATTCAGTTAAATGAGAACAAAATCACCTAATTGGGGGAAAGTACAGTCACTCAATTAGCTGAAATTCCCAAGTAAACGAAATACTTCATCATTGTGAAAGCATAGTCAGTGTAACTAAAATATCATTCAGACAAAATGAAAGTCCAGTGTTTGAACTTTCATTTCTGGCACTTACAAGATGAGTGACACTTACCAAATCATTTAAGTTTCTGATACTCAGCTCACTTGTAAGATGGAAAAAAAATATCTCTTTCAAAGAGTCATACTAAATTGTAATAGAATGATTGTGAGTAGACACAGAATCTGCCAAATAACAGAAACTTGCTCTTTCCCTTCTGAAATAAGGAATGTTTAGTTGTGTTAGTTAGAAATATCAATTGAATCACTTTCTTGTGGCTTTTAAATTTTATTATCTATACCAATGGAGAATATCACAACAATTAAAGAATCCAGACAGGCAAATCAAAGTAGAAAACAACCTAGTTTGAGGTTGGGATTAAGAATGACTTAAATATTTTAAAATATGATTCATGAAATTAGTATAGCAGAAAAAAAAACTGTGTGGTTAAGATTTTTTAAAAAGTCTTAAAGTCTATAGGCACACACAGCTTCTTAAAGTTCTTTACCAAGAATACGTGAATTGATTTTACTACAAGGACATTAATTCAATAATAATCCTAAAAGCGATTAGGGAATGTGTGTTATTTGCCAAGGATAGTAGACAGGAGATATTACAATCCATTGTGCTTTTGTTATTTACTTGGCTAAAAATAACACCCCCAATTAACAGGAAGTTACAGCATGAAAGAAGTAAACGTAGCTTGCCCTTTTATAAATTAGGAAAGGGTGCCTCTTTCTCAATAGGCACATTCTAGAGTTAGGGAGTAAGGCTAAGTGAGTTTAATGCAAACTGGATTTCAACTCCCATTGTTCTCCTTGCTTAGGATCTTACGTAGATTATGTTAAAAGCACAACAGAGATTTGTGATCCTAGATTGGGGATTATAACCAAGTTTTTTTGGGGTCATAGTCTTAAAGATTGTTGCCACTTGGTGATTGGCAAATTAGCAGATGAAACATGTAAACTATAGATGGAGGTAATGAAGAAAACATGACAGAAAAGAATCAGCTCTGAAGGCAGAACTGTTAGTCTACACTCTCAGTTTTTATAAGCCTCTTGGCTGCATTTCTGTCCCTCCTCTGAATGGAGGATGGGTGTTCTATCAGCCTAGGTTCAGGGAGATTTTGACTTAAGCAAACTTGTATCTAACCTCTTCTCTCTTGTGATTTCTGCATGGACCAACTGATTTCTTGATGACTCATGATTTGTTCATATCTCATCCTCTAAATGTATTGTTTTCATATGATTTTTACCTGAGCAAATCTTTCCTCAAAAATATTTAACAAGGAATCCAAGCCTCATGTGTTTATCTGAACACCTCCCCCCAGCTACCTCAGGGACATCTCCAGGGTACTGTGCAAATGCTGTAATAGAACTGTCAAGATTCATTTTACTTGTTTCACCAAAAAAATCCATCTATTTCTTATGCATCTCAGACTGTGATTTGCTCTCAGAAATCCAAAACTATATACTGAAACTCAAGGGTTAATGACGTCTCCCTGTTTATGCATTATTTTGACAACGTTTTCCAGTACCTTAACCTAAAATCAAGTTCCTTAGGGGGAAAATACGTAAGATCCTTTAATTCAAATCAAGGAGCTGTTTTGCTTTTCCTTGATCCTGTCTTAAGGACCTTAGTCAAATGTTCAGTCTGCAATGGATTGAGATCGTTTGGATGTTTGTGCCCTGAAAATCGTGCGTTGAAATGTGATCCCAGTGACGACAGTGTGGCCTGGGGGGAGGTGATTGAGTCTCGGAGGCAGATCCCTCATACATGGCTTAGCACCATCTTCCTGATGGTAAGTGAGCTCTTGCTCTGTGCGCATGTGAGGTCTGGTTGTTTGAAAGAGCTTGGCGCCTCCCACCTCTTTCTCCCCCACTGGCCACGTTACAAGTCTGCTTCCCCTTTGCCTTCCACCATGATCCTGAGCTACCTGAAGCCTCACCAAAAGCAGGGGCCAGCACCACCCTTCCTATACAAACCGCAGAATTGTGAGCCAGTTCAACCTTTTCACCTTATAAATTACCTAGCCTCAGGTATTACTTTATAGAAATGAAAAAAATGGCCTAACACATGGATCAAATTAGTTAATATCGATTCTGAGTTTTGTTGCGCATAAATGTTCACACCCAGGTTATTACACTTAATCATCCTAGTAGTCATGTAGTAACCATATAATATAGATTATTGCTATTATCATACTACTATTTGAGGCTCATACAGATTAAATGACTTGTATGAGCCTCAGACACTCACATGGTACTTATGCAGCTCAACAAGGATAGAAATGATGGATTAACCACAGTTTGTAGTAAATAATTTTTTTTCTTATTCTACTACTTTGAATTAATGATAATTTTCAGATAATTAAAATAGAATATGTACATCAAAGCTTTGGCCAACTACTGTCTTGGAATGCAGGCTATTCTTTGATTAGGCAAAGCTCAGTACTGTAGCTAATGATCCCCCCCTTTTTTTTGAGATGGATTCTCTCTCTTGTCACACAGGCTGGAGTGCAGTGGCATAATCTTGGCTCACTCAACCGCCACCTCCCAGGTTCAAGCAATTCTCCTGCCTTGGCCTTCCGAGTAGCTGGGATTACAGGCGCCCACCACCACACCCAGCTAATTTTTGTACTTTTAGCAGAGATGGGGTTTCACCATGTTGGCCAGGTTGGTCTTGAACTCCTGACCTCAGGTGATCCACCCATCTCAGTCTCCCAAAGTGCTGGAATTACAGGCTTCTTTTTTTAAAATTTAAAGCTACATGGGGTTTATAATAAAGCAATTCTTCCACTTGCCGTAGGCTTTTTGTGGATGGAAATACACTTTTAAATAAAACCACTTCTTATTTAAAGAAACGTCCTTAATTATGTAGTTCAAAAAATCTATTTCTTTATATAGTTCTCAATATATTGTAAACATTATTAACTCACAGTTTCTTGACCCATGTCTCCTTATTGCTTATCATGTAATCTCGTATTTATGTGCTCCTCTGATTAAAATAGATCCTAAAGAATAAGTAAATGCATGCTTCTAATGGTGTCTCAACTGTTCTAAGATCATGACACACATTTGTGTGCCTGCCATGTTGATATGAATGCTACAAAAGTGAATTTATTTAACCATTAATAATGAATTTTATTAATTCTCACAATTTATGGTTTAATGATGTTTCTTTCCTACAAGTGCTTTCTACAGTGAAAATGTAGAGAGGTAAAATCATTTATTTTCAATGAAATAAATTGACTTTACAGGTTAATGTGCTTTCATTCCAAAGCTAAACACTATCATTTTACTCAATTAACTTTTTGTCCTTTGTTCAAAGTCCAGAAATGATAAGAAATTACGTCGCTACTTTATCCATTCTGTGAATTTCTCTCAAGTTGTAATTACTGTACTGAGAATTTTAGATTTTTTGCACTTTACCAGTCTTGAAGAGGCAACATGGTATCAATGTAAGTAGAATTTTCCTTAATGGATTTTATCTGCTGGTCAAGACCTTTTCAAAGTAATAAAAGTAAGGTCTTAGTGTTCATCTGATACAAATAACTGCACTGAATGGAAAAAGAATTCAGATTAATACTCTTTTATAAATGCAGCAAACGTGTGCTTTTACTGTAAATGAAAAACTGAAGATGGAGTCTGAATTTGCAACTGTAATGCAAATTTAACACATACCCTACTTCCAGGCATTTCAAAATTTCTGCCTGTTTCACCTGATTCTTTTTTCTTTTACTTTAAGTTCTGGGGTACATGTGCAGATCTTGCAGGATTGTTACATAGGTATATACATGCCATGGTGGTTTGCTGCCTCCATTCCCCTGTTTCACCTTATTTTTATCCAGTTTATTGCCATTAAAACTAATTGTAAGTCACATAGATATATTAACCATTTGAAGTTAGTATTATATTTTACATCTGAAAGATCAGATTTGAAAGCTTGTATTGGAACCCCCATGAGCTTGGCATTCTTGGATAAAAATCTGTCCTTGAGATTTCTGTAAGCTTTCCTCCTCTGGCCTTCTTCAAGTGATCTCTCCTGTCACTTGGTTCACTGGAAATGCAGTATCTTTTTCCTGAACTCCGGTGGTATTTATTATCCTGATTAATCATTTGGCATATGTTGTTTACATCCTTAGATTCTTAGGTTACAACAAAAACATTATAGACTTGTCAGTAATCCAAACCTATTGTTATGGTACCAATGGGAAGAATAAACCAAGACTTTAAAAATGCACAGTGCAATAGACTATCTAGTGCTTACAACTCTTGGAAAGTCATAAGGAAGAGGATCCTTATTACTTGATGGGGCTCCATTAGGCAAACAGGGGCCATTTGAGACCTATGAAGACAAATATAATATACATAAGCAATGCAATTTGAACATATCTTAGGAACTATGCAGCAGTTAGTTGAGTTTCAATGGAATGTTGTTAAAGGAGAATCATGAAATAGAAGAAAGTTAGATGATCCAATGAGGAGAACATCCCAGTTTAAAGTGATATATTTTTCATTTTTGTCACAAGAATACTTCCCATAATGATAACTGTTATTGAAGGTAGAAGAACTTAATTCAAACAAAATCTTCAGTGTTTACTGCATAAGAGTATATGGATAACTACTCATTAATATTAAATTGATACACCCAGTAAAGACTTCAGTCCCTATTACTTCAATAGTTAACATAAATACACTAAATATAATGCGCAGGAGGACTATCTGCTATTTAAAGAAGCTGAAATAGAAAAACCTAGTGTATGTTGCTCTTAGTTTATTTCTGTCATAATAATATTTAACATACCATTGACTAAATTAAAGTGAAAAAGCCCATCAATCTTGTAAAATATTTTCATATTAACAACACTACCTCAGTGTAATCTATAGAATAAAATCTTAAATACTAAGATTTTTGGCTTGGGGTAATCTAAAATGACTTTACTATTAATAAAAATATACACAAAATAAATCATAAAATATAATATATAAAAGAATATTTTAACAGATGTTTTATTGTAAATATTCAGAAAATAATAAATACTAACAACTATGCTTTGTTTTGTATTATATATCTCATAAAGTTATAAAGATGAAAATAAGATACATAAATGATTTTCATGCAATTATAACATATTTCAGGAATTATGAGGAAGGTGGTTGAGTTTCAAAGGAATGTGGTCCAGA
>PVKP010049746.1:0-13784 GCA_004027715.1 Plecturocebus donacophilus | reverse complement strand
GCTTGGAGCCCGGGAAGGCCTTGGGAACCAGGCCGCCTTGTGTGGTCATGCAGGGTGCAGGGAAGCCGTGCTGTGGGGGCTGCCGGTGTCCTGCTGTCCTGAGCGCAGCGGCCGCCTGTGTCCCTGCGGCGGAGCGGACGGGACCCGGTGACTCAGGGGCGCTGCGGTGTCTTCACGAGTAACGAACGTAGGCGGATGGCCAAGCCTTCATTCAGTCTCAGCCTTCCCTGCGCTGCCACCGTCTTTCCTGGCTTGCTGCCTTCATGGCAGCCGAGTTTGCAGACGGAGGCCCCTGATCTGGCCTTTCTTCGGCTGCGCTCTTTTCCCGGGAAGTCTGTTACCGAAGCCAAGAAAGCTTCAGGGAAAGGGCAGCGCTGTAAGTGCTGGAGATCAGTTAAGCCACTGACTCCTCATGCAGCCCAGTGTTTACCTTTTTCCCGTGAGCCCCACTGTACACACAGGGGAAACTGAGGCGCGGGCGAGTGACCGACTGCTGGGGGCCGCTCGGCGAGGAAGTGTCGGCGGTTGGACTTGAACTGGGCCGTCTGCCCCTCAGAGACCGTGGGCGGGCCAGCTACAGTGTCCTTCTGTTTCTTGGAGACGGAGTTTCGCCCTCGTTGCCGGGGTGCAGGGCAGGGGCGCGGTCTCGGCTCACCTCCGCCTCCCGGGTTCAAGCCATTCTCCCGCCTCGGCCTCCCGAGTAGCTGGGACCGCAGGCGCGGCCACCACGCCGGCTAATTCTGTAGGCTTAGTAGAGACGGAGTTTCTCCATGTTGTCCAGGCCGGTCTCAAACTCCCAACCCCAGGTGACCGCTCACCTCGGCCTCCCAACGCGCTTGCACCCCACGCCTGGGCCACTTTGGAGGGTCATTGTGATGTGCGGTGAAGGGGGGAATTGCTCGTATACGGGAGGACTGATGATGCGGCCATGTGCACATGAATCCCCTGGGGGTCTCCAGGCTGCTGAGGACTTCTGGTGTGTGCGCGTGTGTGCATGTGTGTGCGCGTGCGTGTGTGCGTGTGCATGTGTGTGTGCGCGCGCGCGCGTGTGCATGTGCGCGTGCGTGTGTGCATGTGTGCGCGCGTGCGTGTGTGCGTGTGCACGTGCGTGTGCGTGCGCGCGTGTGCATGTGCGTCTGTGCATGTGTGCGTGTGCACACGCGTGTGTGTGTGCATGTGTGGAAGTTTCTGAGCGGTATGCTGTGTATGTGTGCGGGGCACGGGGCGTGTGCGTGGATGGAACATGTAGAGAAGCTTTGCTCCTTTGGCAACATATTCCAAAAGAAAATTGTAGTTTCCAGGTCATTTAACAAAAGTGAAGACAAGCACAAGGGCTGGGAAGCAGACCGGGAAACTGAGGCTCTGCCGGTGGGGTCTACCGCTCCAGCTTGGGCTCAGCCGGTCAGCTTTGCAGGCACCCAGCTGCAGACACCAGCCAGTCACACTTTTGCTTTCCGGCCAGTGAAAATGGCCTTAGAATTCCATTTGACTAAAGTTACTGCAGACTCTTGGTAAAAGATTAAGACGATGTAGAAAATAAACAGATAACTTCTCCACTGACTTTTTTCTATGCAATCCTCTTTTCCTGAATACATACGTTTACCAAGATGTGTTTCTGCAATGCGTGCTCTTTCATGACCTCGTCTCTTGCTGTGTCTTTGCTTCCCAGTATGTGGGGACGTTGTTGTTACTGCAGATTTAATTAATGGATGCCTTCTGATTGGGGATTTAGGTTGTTTTCAATTCATAGTTTTTGGAAATAATGCAATTGATTTTTTTTCTTTGAGACGGAGTCTTGCTGTGTCGCCAGGCTGGAGTGCAGTGGTGAGATCTCGCCTCACTGCAGCCTCCGCCTCCCGGGTTCAAGCGATTCTCCTGCCTCAGCCTCCCGAGTAGCTGGGACCACAGCCACGGTCACCAAGCCCCGCTAATCTTTGTATTTTTAGTAGAGACGGGGTTTCACCATGTTGGCCAGGCTGGACTCGATCTCTTGACCTCCTGATCCGCCCGCCTCGGCCTCCCAGAGTGCTGGGGTTACAGGCGTGAGCCTCCGCGCCCGGCCCACATCTTTCTATACGCATGTCCCTCTTTTAGGCTGAATTCCTGAAAGTGGCATTGCAGGGCTAAGGCGCTGTGCATCGACAGCATCCGTTTGTCTTCCTTGGCTTCCAGAGCGCCTTCGCCCTGACAAGGCCACCAGCAGCGGACGCAGCGTCATTTCTGCACACACCTGTCCATCCTGGACACCGACAGGGCCGGTCTCTTACATATTTGACCATTTTGAAAGGGCGAAAAAACAATGATATCCCTTCTTGTATTAATTTTAATTTCTTTCAAAAATGGCGAGGTTAGACATTTCGACATGTTTACATGCATTCCTATTTCTTCTTCTTGAATTTTTGTTTTATATCTTTATTTTTGCAGACGTGTTTATACTTTTCTTGTAGATCGATCACAGCATTTTATGTATTAGCGATATCAACCATGGACCATCATACCTGCTGGAAGTAGTGCTTTCATTCACTGTGGTAACGTATACATAGTGTTTACATGTGACTCACTTTCAGGCATACAGTCCAGTGGAACTAGATAAATTCACAGTATTGTGTAGCCATCACCACCATCGTCTGCAGAACTTTTTACCTGGTGAAACTTAAGCACCGTATGCATTAGACAGCTCGTTCCCCTTCTCCCCAGTCCCTGGCAGGCAGCCTTCCACTTTCCATCTCCATGAGGGTAGCTGTCCTAAGCACCACGTAAGCGGAATTGTTAGGGTGCAGAGGCCCAGGCGAGCCCAGGTAAAGCCATCGTAAGTTCAGCTCCCTCTTAGAACCAGCCAGGCACATTCCCAGTCCCAACCCGTGGCCCTGAGATGAAGAAAAGCCACAGCAGCCGAAAGCCCAGATGTCTTAACACCCATAACAACATGTGCTTTCAAGATAATGATAGTCATGCTTTGGCGTGCTCACACCCTAAAATGTCAAGGATGGCTTTCGTTAATCAGTAGATAATGAATTGTGTTATGCTGCCTGCTTACTGGCGTGTAGGTACAGCCTAGTTTAGTCTTCGCAGAGACAAGACCCTGTAAAACAAAACTTTACGACAAAGACGGTGCGTGTCTCTGCTGCCCTCTGAGGACCCCCATTCTGTGATGCAGCCGCTTTCAGGAAACTCTGTCTTCTCAGGATGCCCTGTGACCTTGGATTCTTTCCCACCTCAGATCCAGGAATGCTCCCAGGGTCTGGCTCGAGACCCCTTCTTCTGGTAACGGAGCCATACAACAGTGTTTGTCTTTTTGTGACTGGCTTATTTCATTTGGTTGTTTGTGTTTTAATCCTGTCTATCCATGTCTACATGTTGGGTATTTTGTAACAAAGTTTAAATCTGAATTCTGACAAATCTTTCTAAAATTGTTTCTGATTTTAGACCCCTTTCTCCTGCGAGCGCATGATTGAAACATATTTGCCTGTATTTTCTGTTATAGTTTTATTTTTTCCATTCATCATTTTAATTCATTTGGATTTATTTTTGAGAAAGGATTAAGGTTAGGGTCTGGCTTTAGCACTTTCTCAAACGGCTGGCATGTTGTCAACCACTGGCTTGAATGATCCAAACCCTACTACTGATAAGTGGCGTCTATCATATACCAAATTCTTGCCTATACGTGTGACTATTCCCAGATTTTACTTTTGTACCAATATTCTGTCCATCTGTTCTCATGCCAGGGACACATGATTTTATTTCTTATTGCTTTATTATTCATTTTGAAAGCTGCTAGTGCACATACATCCACATCACTTCTCCCTTTTATACTGTTCCTGAATATTCTTTTGTATTTACTTCTAGGATTAATTCATACTCAGTTGTCTAGTTTCAAAAAACTCTCATTGAGATTTTGGCTGGAATCACATTGGCAATATTTATTAGTTTAGAAAGAATGAATACTTTTATAAATGTTTTGTCTTTTTGTTCAGAAAAAAGGTGTCACGCTAGTTCCTTGTTTTTAAAAACCTTTTCGTGGAATTTTATACTTTCTTTATACATGTCTTGCATATTTCTTGTCCAATTTATTTCTAGATGTGTTCTGCAGTAACTGTTAGAAATATGATCTCTTTCCTATTTTTAAAAGACGGGACAGTCAGTATATAAGAAAGCGATTGCTATTTATATATTTATTTTTAAGCTGTTATTGTCCTGACTCATTCTTGTTTCTAAAATTCTAATTCATCTGTTTGGATTTGCCAGTTAGACAAATGGGGTACATTAATACATTTTCCCATATTTAGGCATGCTTGTATTTCTTAGATAAACCCCCCTTAGCCATGGAGAATTTTTACATTATCATTGATTTGTTTAGTTTTTCCTGTCTCTTTTTGAGTCAATCTTGGTAATTCATAATTTCCAAGATAATTTATTTACATTTCCCAATTTATTAAATAGCCCTACCAAATATTATCTTACGGTTTTTCTAATTTTCTCTACATGTGTTATTCCCCCTTTTTAAGTGCTGATTTTGTGTTTTTATGTTACTTGTCTTTTCTTACAAGAGTTTAAATTATATTATTAAGACTTTCAATTTATTTGTCAATTTTATTGTTCTCCTAGCTCATTAACATGTACCTATGTTTATTTATTCAGTTATTTGTCCTGCTTCTTTAGATTTGTTTTGTTGTTCCCCAATTTCTTGAATGTTTAGTTTATTTTCATTTTTCTTGTTTACTAATAATAGTGTTTACGACTACACCTTTTCTTGTAAGAGCATACTTCTTCCAGATACAACAGGATGGCTATATAAATTTCTGATTATCACTATATTAAAAGAGCATACAATTAATTTATTGTTTAGGTGGATATTTATCACAGTTTAACTGGGTACTTTCTGAATTTCCAAGTAGATTTTTTTGCTGCTTTTGCTTATTTCTAGTTATATTGCATTGTGCTCAGAAAAATTGTCTTTTTTTTTTTTTTTTGTCCTGTATTTGGTCAGTTCTGTGACCGTTCCATGGACTTTGGGAAAGGAAACACACCCTCTTTTCACAGGGCAAAGAGTTGAACACATATCTAGACATCTATCAGTCTAATACATTATATTATTCAGAAACAAATTTCTGATACTGATCTCTGTTGAGAGTAGGTGCAGCTGTGCACAGAAGTTGCAGATGTTTGTAGAGTCAAGAGCAACAGGGCTGGAGAAAGCTGATGTTTTCCTCTCCTAACACTGTCCGGTGTCCCTGACGTGCTGAAGTCCAGAGCTCAGCAACAGGCCAGGAAACTAACGTAAAGGACCCATGAGTAGCCAAAAGGACCACTATTAGTGTCCACGTCCCCACACGCTCTGATGTCGGCAGAGTTAAGCCTCCTAGGTCATCGCTCATTGCCTCTGCGTTTACATCACACAAGGCTTCTTAGTGAGCCTGGTGATGTGGCTTCCGAGCTCATCGAGGGCTGGACATGAAACACTGACAGACGCGTGAGCCAAACGCACGGTTGACAGTAAGGGAAGAGACACGTATCTGTCTTCAGTGAGCCCAGAGGATAGAGGACCGTGCACGAGGGCAGTCAGCAGTACAGGTCTGTGCTGGAAGCTTCCATTTGCTGCTCCAGACCTGCTCTCCACTCTCTTCCACCCTACTGTGTCCCAGGAGGCCGACACCAGTCCTTGGTCTCAACTGCAACAAGGGCTTCTGGTGGGGTTCGGACCAAGAGAATTAGTGTCTGAGAGGGAGAGAGGAGAATGGGGCTGGTGTTGCGTCTCCCCTGCAAGCCCTGTCCGGGGTTCCAGGAGCTGCTGGTGGCCCTGACTGCCCCAGGACTAGGGGTGGTGCTCACTCTGGGGCTGGTACACCGGCTCCTGGAGTTTCCCTACCCCCAGCCCAAACCTCTGCAGATCCCCCCTTTACTGTGCCGCCTCTAAAATCACCCAGTTTGAATGTTTCACCTGTTTCTTGCTGGACCCTAAATGATAGAGAGCTGGTAGGAAACTCAGGAATAATTCAGCCCAAGCTCCTCATCTTTTGATTGGGAAAAACACATGCCGAAGGTCACGAGTTTATGGCTAGGACTAGATTCTGGACCCTGGGGTCTTCGTTTGCCATTCTTGCCTCTCCGGTATTCTGTCTTTCAATCGAATTTTGCTTAACACAGAGAAATAGAATTGACTTATAGCATGTGAAAAATAAGTCAAGGATTTACCACCCCCTTCCTCGGAATCAGGCCCAGCTGATCTGATCTTTTGAATCGTTTTAGGGGAGTGGGAGGGGGGTCGTCATATGTGCTCGGCTTCTCATTTAGAGTCAATATTCTTTTTTTCCCTTATCTATATTTTCTCCTTTTTGTAATACCAAGGTCTGAACCCTTTTATATATTGCTGAATTCTATTTGCTAAGATTTTCTTAAGGACTTTTTTTTTGTATCTATATTTATGTAGGATACGGTCTGTAGCTTTCATATTTTGAAGTGTGTTTATCTAATTTTGCTATCAGGGTAATACTGGTTTCATAAAATGAATTGGGACGTGTTCTTTATTATATTAATGTTTTCTGCGACAGATTATGTACAAGTAGGGTTAATTCTTCTTTAAACAATTCAACACGGTGCTGGAAGTCGAAGATAGCTCAATAAGGCAAGAAAAGGAAATATAAAGCATGCATATCAGAAAGGAAGAAATAAAACTCCCTATTTTCAGATGACATGATAGTCTATATAGAAAATTCTGAAGAATCAACAAAGGAAAACAGTCCTAGAACCGTAAGTGAGTTCAGCAAGGTTGTAAGTTATAGAAGCAACATATGAAGATAAGTTGTATTTCTACATAATAGATATAATTGCACAGAAACCAAAACTAAAAATACAATGCCATTTACAGTTGCTAAAAATAAATATTCTTAGGTATAATCCAACAAACTATGTATAGGACTTATATACTTAAAACTGCATAAGCTGATGAAAGAAATAAAAAATATCTAAATGAATGGAGATCTATGAGATTCATGGGCTAAAAGTTTCAACATAGCTAAGATGCCAATTCTCCCCAAATTGATACGCAGGCTTAATGGAGCTCATATCAAAGTTCAAGCAACATATATATATATTTTTTTTGTAGTATAGACTGGATAATCTAAAATGTATCTGGAAAGACAAAGGACCTAAAATAGCTAAATCAATAAGCAAAAGGTAGAAGAAAGTGGGAGGAATCAGTCTCTCTGATTTCAAGACATGATATAAATGTGTGGTACTGCTGGAGGGCCCCGATGGAACTTAAGAAAATATCCGGAAATAGACCCAAACGGGTATGACCAGCTGACTTTGGCAAAGGTGCAAACGCTATTTAGTGGAAGAAAGATAATCCTTCAAGAAAGGTACTGGAGCAATCAGATCTCCATGGTCAAAACTCTGAGCCTCAAATAAAACCTTACACTGCATACAAAAAAATTTAACTCAGAATGGATCACAATATAAATGTAACACATAAACTATAAAACTTTCAGAAGAAATTATAGAATAAAATCATCAGGACAGGACTTGGTGACAGTAATTTGACGTGACAACAAAAACGATTTATTAAAGAAAATATCCATAAATTTGACCTGATCGAAATTAGAAATGAGGTCCAGCAGTTCCATTTCTGGGTATTTGCCCAAAAGATTCAAACCCAGTGAGTCAAAGCGATATCTGCACTCCCATGTTCATCATAGCTCCATGTACCATAGCCAAGCTCCGGGATCAAGCGCCCTGTCAATCAGCCAGCTGAATGGATAAGGAAAAGGTGGTATATACACGCAACGAAATGCTATTAAGCCTTAGAAAAGAAGACAGGTCTGTCATTGGCAACCACGTGGATGAAACTGGAGGTCATCATGATAAGTGAAATAAGCCAGGCACAGAAAAACAAATGCTGCACCTTCTCAGCTATATACGGAACCTAAGACAACTAGACTCATAAATGCAGAGAGTGGAATGCTGGTCACAGAGGCCAGGGGTTGTGGGGAGTACAACACCTTAGATAGGAGGGGCAGGTTTTTTTTTTAAATATCGATTGCACAGCATGGTGCATATAGTTAATAACAGAGTTTTGTACATTTGAAAATTGCTAAGAGAGTAAGTTTCAAACATTCTCACCATAAAAAATCATAAGTATTTGGGGTGAAGGATATGTTAATTAGCTTAATTTTTCTCTAGTGTATTCATAAATCATAACATCAATTTGTACCCCACAAATATGTACAATTATAAATTGTCGATTTATAATAAAATAAGGTAACCAAAAAGATTGAAAATGACTTTGCCAAGAGGATAAACAGGAGGTTAGCTGCAGACTGGGAGAAAATATTTGCAAACCGCAAATATTTAAGGAAAGATTCACATGTAGAATATATTAAAAATCTCTCAAAACTCAACGGCAAAACGGCAAACAATATGATCAAAAAAGGAGCAAAAAACCAGGAAGAGACATTTCACTGAAGAGGACAAACGGATGGCAAGTCTGCACATAACGAGATGTTCGCAGTGCGTTCGGGGAATGCAAACGGAGACCACGAGAGCCATCTCCTCACACCTGTTAGAAGAGCTAAAATAAAAAGCAGTGGCAACACCAGACGCTGCTGAGGATGTGGAGAACCGGGGTCTCTCAAAAAGTGCCAGCCAAGTGTAGAGGGCGATGGCCACCCCGGAAAAGAGGCTGGCAGCTGCTTACGAAACTCAACATGAACTTCTGTACCATCCAGAAGTCCCAGTGCTGGACATCCATTCCAGAGAATAACAACGTATGTCCACACGAAAGCCTGCACAGAAATGTTTACAGCAGCTTTACCGCAATAGCCAATGGCCAGAGGCACCCAGATGCCCTTCAGTAGGCGAGGGCTAAGCTAACCGCAGTGCATCCACACCATGGACTCATACTCAGCAGTCAATGGGGACGGAGGGGCAGCCACCCTCCACTCCTGTGACTTTTGCTCCCTGTGTCTGCCCCGGCCCTTAGTGATGTGTTTACGTGGATACCGTGTTACTCATCCGCAGACACTCTTGGTGTCTATTTTGTCATGGTGGACATGCGCTTAGCTCCAACGCGGCCTCCCCGCTGCTAACCCCTGCCTACGTGGTTCGCTCACATTTTGGCCATTAGCTGGTATATGCAGTATTCAATGTGTTCAAATGTTGCTTCCTGATTAATGAAGAGTCCATTCTTCCAGCGTCACAGGCTGTTTCACTCTCTGTCCTGGCGTTGACAGCTCTGTGACTTTGCTTTCTCTGATCCATGGCTGCAGGTTTTCCCGAGCGTTCCCTTCCCGGTGACTCTTCAGGCCAACTGTGTACACCTTCCTGAGGTCCCTTCACGGCTGTCCTGCGGTGGAACCCCTGCTTCCTGGAAGCTGCCTTTCTCTTCCCTGTCTAACATTTGCTGCCTGAAGGAGGGGTGTGGGAGACACATTTGAACCTTCGGATGTCCGGAACTGTCTGGACCTGCTATCCCTCTTGATTGATCATGTGGCTGGGAGTAGCCTTTGAGGTGGAAAATGATTTCCTCGTGAAAAGTTGAAGGCACTGCTCCCCGTTTTCTAGCAACTTGCTGCTGAGAACTCGAAGCCATTCTGGTTCTTCTTCCTTCTCTATGTGTCAGCTGTTTTTACTCTCTGAAGCTTGTGGGGCCTTTTGTGGCTGGTATTTTGCAATTTCACAGGGATGCACAGTATCCAGGCTTCTGAAATTAAAAAAAAAAACCTTTCTCAAAGTAATGTCTTTGCCATGAGTTCCAAAAGTTGATTTTGTAACTAAAAAGGCAAGGATTCACTTTTATTTCCTGCTGTTTTCTGTGCACCTTCATTCCCTGAGGTCATGAATGCCATTGGCTGACGGGGTAAAAGCTTGGGGGGAAGTTGGAGGTACCAAGGCACACAGGAAGAGGGATCCTGGGTCCCAGGGGTCCATCGCACACTCCTGTGAGGTGCCAGGCAGAGGCCCATGGGCGAGAGCAGGGAAGAAGATCCTAATGAAAATTAAAATCCAAAGAAACCACGGCAAGGGATGACTGCACCCTGGGGAGGCACCAGGCAGCCCCCAACGCTGTGTGCACCCTCGCTTCGGTGCCTTTCCTTGAGCTGTGCCCTGGCTGGAGTCATAATCGGCTGTCAGCAACAGACAATTCATTCCAGCGGTTACGTAAAGGAAGTCTAGAGGTAGGTGGTCCTGGGTGTGTGCTGGCTCCGCGGTCGTGAGGGACCCGTCCTCTTTCCACCTTTCAGCTCCAACTTCATTAGCACGTTGCTTTCACCTTCGAGGTCACAGGACGGCTGCTGGCATTTCAGGCAAGGGGAAACATGAGGCTAAGGCGCATCCTCTGGCCGGCTGATCTCTCTCAAAGAGCCTTTCTGGAAGTTTATCCAGCTTCTACTTTTATCGTCCTATTGGCCATTGTGCAAGGGAGGCTGGAAGTGCATTCTTTCAGCTGGAGGGGTTTGTGTTAACAAGGAAGAGGAGAACGAATGCTGCTGAGGGGCCAGCTGCAGTCTGCGTGACCATGTCCTGGACTCCTGACTACTCTTCAGCTGCTGAGACCTTGTTCCTTCCAGAAAGCCCAGGTGAAGTGGCCTTCCCTCTCCCTGACGCCCCAGCAGGTCCACGACCGCCCAAGCCCTCGTGCCCTCGGAGACCGCTCCTGTGTGTTTGTCGTTTCTATTTCTGCCTGAAAAGTGTTCGTCTCCTCAGCCTAGCACGTCCTGCCTTCTTGTATGTTCAGATTCAGCCTTAGAGGCTTAGGCAATGGCAGCTGCCTCCAGAATTCCCTGATTTCACCTGCCCAGCCAAAAGTTCCTCCCTGTTCTCCTCTGACTTCCGTAGTAGGACGGGGGTGAGAGTGACTAACTGCTCCTGTTTGCCCAAGATGAAGAGGTTCAAGGGACAAAGGACTTTGGTACTGAAACCAGTCCGGACAAACCATCCTGGTTTGCTTGGGACTGAGGGTTTTCCCAGGATGCAGGACTTTCGGCGCCCAAACTGGGAGGGTTCTGGGCAAGCCAGGCTGAGTTGGTCACTTCACAGGGGTCAGAACACTGACCATGGCAGTCAGAAAGCAGGAAGGAGGGTGCTGGTGATGGACCACATGGTTTTGGGCCTCCCTGACCCTCAGCATTCAGATCTGTGAAACGGTACTATTGTCAGCTTTTCGGGGTGGCGAGGAGGATGGCAGCAGATCCTTTTGATTTGTTTATTTATTTGTTAGACAGAGTCTTGCTCTGTTGCCCAGGACGGAGCGCACTGGCACAATCCCGGCTCACTGCCATCTCTGCTTCCCGAGTTTAAGCGGTTTTCCTGCCTCAGCCTCCTGATTAGCTGGGACTACGGCACGGTTCACCACGCCCAGCTAATTTTAGTATTTTAGTACAGACGGGGTTCCGCCACATTGGCCAGGCTGGTCTCGAACTCCTGACCTCAGGTGATCCACCGCCTCAGTCTCCCAAAGTGCTGGGATCACAAGTGTGAGCCACGCTGTCCAGCCTGGCAGGAGATCTGGTACGTGAAAACTCCTTGCGAATGTGGTAACATATAAATGGGTGAGAGCCTTTTTTACTATATTGGTAATCCTTCTTATGGTCCGTACCAAATTCTGTTGGGCATAATGGTTATTCGAATGCTGGTTTCATTTTCCCCTCCTAGACTGAGAAACATATGTCCCCATAAATCAGAGGAACCCAGCAATCTCTGCAGCAGGTAGGAATTTGCATCCCAACAGTCATGCGCAAGAACCAGCGCAGTATTTTATTTTTGTAAATCAGATTAAATCTGGCGGTGAGCTCCCAGTCACCATGGTTGAGTCACTGCCCAGAGAACTCCCTCCTTAGGCTGGGCAAGGATGGTTTCCATAGTCCAGAAACTTCAGCAAAGCTTGTGTTCTTCAGCCCCATATGTCACTGCTGGAACCTCCTGCTCAAGTCCAAATGGTTTATTCCAAAGGACGGTGGCTCTTTTCTCTCCATGCCAAGCAAGGCTCTGAGATCTTTTTCAGCAGCTCACAAGGCCTTAGAGCTTGATTATCAGTCCCTGGCACCGAGGGCCTCCTCGTTAAAGGTTCTGGCGCCTCCTGAGGTGCTGCGTTAGGCTGGGTGCATGTTTCCAAGCCAGTGGTGAGTGCTGCAGCCAAGTATTACTGTCCCATGAGAGCCGACGGTGGGTGCCTCTTCCCAACTTTCTGCTCAGTGACATAAAGTTGGTAGCTTGAAATGGACCATGGTGGAAACATTTACACCACAGAAACTGGCAAACACTACAGATCAGGAGCCCCAGGACCCCCCCTCTGAGAACAGGTTGTTAGCTTTCACCAGTATGCCAACACGCATGCCACCTGTCTCTGGGAAACCCGTGTCTCCCCGTGGGTCGAGCCTCTTCCTGCCCACCCCAGAGCCCCTGCCCACCCAAGACAAGCCAGCTCTTTGTGCCCGGTGCCGAGACTTCAGAAAATAAAAGGCTCGTTTTTCCAGTGGGACAGATCTCAGGACACAGAGCCGTCCTGGTTCTCGTCAGAGGAGAAAGATGAGGTTCCTTTCATTCTGTTTTCTGCAGCTTTCTCTTTCAGATG
The DNA here is from genome assembly GCA_004027715.1 of Plecturocebus donacophilus. NCBI lineage: Eukaryota > Metazoa > Chordata > Mammalia > Primates > Pitheciidae > Plecturocebus > Plecturocebus donacophilus. The sequence goes on along the minus strand of PVKP010049746.1, from coordinate 1,216 downwards.
AGTCTGTAACATCGCAAAGCACCATCAGTTTGCCCATTGGGCAATCCTGCCGCATTCAAATTCCTCCTGGCAGTGTCTGGCATTATGCTCTTATTTCAGTAGAGCAGCTGGGCAGATGGACAAAGGGGAGCTGGACGTTCACCCCTCCCGGTGAACTGGGCGACACTCTCGATGCCCGTCCCCCATGCACACGCCCACGGCCTCCACGCCTGCTGCCCAGGCCCACTGCGGGCCCTGGCGGTAGCTCTGCCCTGAGCTTCTGGCTTCTGTAGCTCTTTATGTAACTGAGCACTAGCTGTTCCATCTGGGAGGCTGGCTCCAAGGAATTTCTCATTTTCAGATATTTATGCTTTAAACCGAAGACCAGATACTGCTGGTTCTTGTCTTCTGTCTCCTCGCGGCATCATTAGCAGTTTTCAGGGCTGCATTCTCTAAGTGGGTTTGCCAGCTTGTCACTACTGAGTTCTGAGTTACCAATGACACTTGAAAAAAAGCTCAGAATACCTCCAGCCAGCGCACAATGCATAACCAGCAAGACAGGAGTGCAGACACACGGATTTATGGAGAACAGTGGGGATCTCAGCTACAAAACCCCAGTAATGGCTCATGTCTTTCTCCAAGGAGATAAGAAAACTATCGTTGCTTCCATCCACCTTCTCGACACTCCTGGGAGGAAGGTAGCAAACGGATGTTAGTGTTCTCCTGTTGCAGATGGGTGCACTGAGGTGCAGGAAAAATACGAAAATTAAATATAGGCAAAAGTTGCTTAAGTGAATATATGCAAACGGAAGTAGTGCAAAGAGATGTCTCATACGTGCATTTATTCAGCTCTTTGCCCAGCATGCCTCGTGTACGGGGACAGACATGAGAATTAATGAAACGGGATGCCCACTCTCAAGGAGCCCTAAGTCTGGTGGGAGCAGCAGACACACTTAACCCGGTAATTCCCTGTTGCATGCACGGGGCTACCACCTACAGTTGTTCAGGTTCTTCACTGCACAAAGGTGCTCTGCTGAAGAGGCAGGTGGAAGGGGCAGGTTAGAAATCCAGCCCTTGCTCTGCTGGCCGAGACTCTGCCCTGGTGTGGGACCTTTTTCTAGGGAGAAAAAATCTCGGAGGAGAGATCCAAGATGGCCCTGTAGCAGCAGCTCAGGATTGTGGCTCCCAGTGAAAGCGCAGAGGACGAGTGGAAGCCACACTTTCCGATGAATTTTTG
>PVKP010049745.1:0-13783 GCA_004027715.1 Plecturocebus donacophilus | reverse complement strand
TCAACAACTGAAACCACACGTGGTGTCCAGAGGGTCTAACCAGGTATACAGATCATGCCTTACAGATCATGCCACAACAAAGCTGGTGTGAGTGCCACACAGTTCATCACAATTGCTGACTACTCTCAAAACTGACAAAAGATGGAAGCACTGAAATATAAGAAAATTTAACATTAGACTTTTTTAGAGGCTTGGAAAAAAGGACTTAAAACTTCACAAATAAAAAAGAGGCATTTAATCTCAGAGAAAAAAGCTTCAATTACCAAGAACCATACTTCTACCAAAATTTAGGAGGGAACCTAATGGTAAGTTATTTAAAATTATAGTATCTCCTGCTCTGAAAAAAAAGAATTATTTATAATTATTATATAACTAAATAACTCACATTGTCAATGAACTGGGTATTGGAGAGCATAAGGAAGTCATTATGCAAGTCATTGAAGACATTATGCAGGCGACAATCTGTGGCTTTGGTTTCCCGAATTAGTCAGTCCACTTGTTTCTTGATTTCATGGGTCCTAGAGATAGTTTGCTGTGAGAATTCCTGTAGAAACTGTAGTAGCTATTTTAAAAACATAAACATACAGTAGTATCAATGTTACATGTATCTATTCTGCGCATGTCAAATTAAAAAAGAATCCATGCTACCTCGGCTCACTGCAACCTCCACCTCTGGGTTCAAGTGATTCTCCTGCCTCAGCCTCCTGAGTAGCTGGGATTACAGGCGCCTGCCATTACGCCCAGTTAATTTTTTTGTATTTTTAGTGGCGACGGGGTTTCACCATGTTGGCCAGGCTGGTCTCGAACTCTTGACCCCGTGACTCTCCCACCTCGGCCTCCAAAAGTGTCGGGATTACAGGCGTGAGCCACCGTGTCCTGCCAGAATGCTCCTTTTGACAAGCAGTAAAATCAAGAGACATTGAAAAACACTAACAAAGCTCCTCAAAAGAGTGGCAGTGAGCTAATGGTATGGTGGCTCACCTTGTAATTCCAGCACTTTGGGAGGCTGAGGTGGGGTGATCACTAGAGGCCAGGAGCTGGAGACCCATCTGGACAACATAGCAAGACCCCCATCTCTACTAAAATTAAATAAATCAGCCAGGTGTGGTGGAGCCCGCCTAGAGTCCCAGCTGCTCAGGTGGCTGGGGTAGGAGGATCACCTGAGCCCGGAGGACGCAGTGAGCTACGATCGAGCCACCTGCACTCCAGCCTGGGCGACAGGGCAAAACCCTCTCTTTTTAAAAGTCCTCTTTGGTTGTCAATCTACAGAGATCACAGAGCAAGGGTAAGGTACCCAGCCACCACTCTTATTCAAAAATCCTATTCACTTAGGACTCTGCAATTACAGCTCTGAGGGAGCTTTTTGGGACTTGAAGAATCTCACTAAAGGATATCCACATTCCACCTCACTTAGTCCAGGTCCCAACAAGAATCGCCTCCCTAGTGCCCGAGCAATCCCTCAGCGTGGCGGAAACGGAGCTCCCCTCTGGATGGAGCTGAGCTGCAGTGCCGAAACCCCAATGAAGGCAACGCCGCGTCTGGGCCGCGGTCCGGGTCCGCCGGTCTCCCCGGTGGCCGGGGGCTGCCACGCTGGATTCTGCGGGGTTAAGGGGGCGTGTGCTCCTGAGAGGACAGGCAGCCGGACGGCCCGGGTGCAGGGGCAGTCGCAGCCCCGTCCTCCCGCGCGCAGGCCGAGCGTCCCCCCTGCCGCCCTCGCGTTCCCGGGCCCGCCTCTCACGCCCGCGTCGGCCGCCAGCGACCAGCTCTGGCTGCTCCTGCGGATCTCCTCCACCGACCACGGCCGCTCCCACACGGGCTCGGACGCCGGCGCCTGCTCCTGGTCGGGGGTCGTCCGGTTCATCTGCAGCGAAAAGAACGAGGAGACAGGCTGAGCCTGAGGGCAGCAGGGACGGCGGCCTCAGCCCAGGCCGTTCCCCCTTCTGCCCGGTCCGCCGCCCTCACCATCCCAGCCTCGCTGCTCGGGGGGCTCCAAAGCGGCTCCTGCGCGCCTGGATCACAGAGCCCCGGAAGCCCAGCTGAGCGGCCCCTGGCTCAACCGCCTCCCGCGACCTCGTGTCACGTGACAGTGCCCGCACTTGATCCGACCTGCGCTGCTGCGGGGAGGAAGCCGCGGACGGGAACTGGACTGGAGTTTGGGGTTCTCGGCTGGGTTGGGGCGGGGGAAGCTTCACCAGCCGGGCCGAGGCCAGGGAGCGCTGCAGAGGCCGGCTGGCCGGGTGGCTCTGCGGCCCAAGACCCGGGGCAGCGGCGCTGTGATGGCACTGGCCGCCAGTCCGGCGGGTACTCTAGCAGCCAGTGGAGCCACCAGCCTAGGAGCTTTCGACGTCTGCGCTGTGGGCGGGGGAAAAGGCCTGGTCTGCTGCCTCTTCTGGTGCAGCAAAATCCGCTGCTGTGAAGGAGTCGGCAGGCGGGCGCTCGGTAGATAGAGAATCCCTGATCTGCCTGGGCGTCACCTTGCTCTTGTGACCTGCTCGGCTGCCACTGTGTAGGGCCTGCTTAAAGTCCGTTGTACTCTCACCATTGCCTTCAGATTCAAGGCCAAGCTCCTCATCATGACAGGCATAAAACGCTCTCATTCGTCCTCCACTGTCCCAGCTCTGGGCTCCAGCTGTTCTGTCTCACACTTCCTTAAGGTTTCCTCTGCTTAGTCGCCCTTGTGCCAGAAAAACTTACTTATTAAAATAAAAATCCCAATTTCTTTCCAGTCATGTGTGCCCAAGGGCTAGTTTTTCAGCTTTTCTGAGCTTTCCCTGGGGCATACAGATATGCACACATCTGGGACCAGGCACCAGGTGCGATGCTCTGGCCTGGCCCAGGGACAGCTCGGCTGGCTCAGTTGCCGCCCAGCTGTGGGAAGAGCATGGACTGTGGAGCTAGCAGGCTCAAGTTTAAATACAGTGATGGGAGCTTGGGATGCCTACTTAGCTTCTCTGAACTTTGGTTTTCTTGTCCATATACAGGGCTGCTTTAGGGAGATGCCATATCACCACTGCACTTGATTCATTTAATTCAGCTATATGCTGTGGGATCACAATTAAAAAGAATGAGGAAAATGCATAGCCACTTAAAAAGTGTAAGAAATGTTGCCACATGTTCCCATCAAGGAGCAAATACGCAGGGGGAGAGGAGCGTGCGTTAGCACCTCCGTGTCGTTCTCAGCGCCCTCGCCCGTGCTCTCCCGGCTCCTGGGTGTCATGTGCGGCAGGGGCTGAAGCACACAACCCAGAGACTTCCTTGTCTTGGGCCCAGCCCTTCCTCTCCATACATCTTGCACTCCTCGTCCTACAGATGAGGGAGCTGGCATCTAGAGAGGTTGGGGAACTTTGCTCTGGCCACCTAGCCAGTCAAAGCTGCAGCCCCCAAAGCTGCTCAGATTCATCATTCACGAGGCTGTAGAGAATCCGATTGGGTTTGCCCCGGTCTCCATCCATGGCCACCACCTTCAGTACCTCTGAGACCTCGGGGAAACAGGAGCGGCCGCTGCCTGATGGGCAACACGGGGGCCCTCCCCTCCCCAAACAAGTCCCCATGATAAATAAGGAGGTGCTACCCCCACCCAGGAAAACAGCCAGGCCTCTGTGTGGCCGTGCAGCATGGCCATGCTCTCCTGTGCCGAGGGCTATACGCACTCACTGACCTCCAGGGCTGGAGGGATAGCCTGAGTCCCCACTGCTTCCTCGCCGGTAGGGGGCAGTACCCGGGCTGCCGGGGCATTCTCAGGCCTCTTGCACCAACTTCGGACCCACAGACCACACTCAACCCTCGCCTCTACTGCTCCCGACTCTTTAGCCTCACTCTCACTGCCACCTCTATCTTTTGCTTTCATCCCACCCTAGAGGTGCATCAAGGGAGAGGGGAAAGACAGGTGGGAGAGAGATCAGGCCTCATATGCAAGGTCTCAGAATTCAGATTTTGTCCTGTGGGCATTTGGTGCTGCTACAAGGGTTTGGGGTAGGGCTGACCCAGCTGTATAAGTCTTGCTTGACCTCTGGCTGTTGTCCCCTCTTAAGCCCCCCTACACCAGCCCTTCTCTCTGGTTGACTCCAGGCTACTTCTTAACCCGGCATAGGTGCTGTTTCCTCCCTTGGAGCCTGCCCTGAGCCGTATCCCTCAGCACCTCCTTCTCTTAGCTCCTCAGTGGAATGGCCTGGGCCTCCCCTGGCCTACCCTGTAGCCCCCACCCAGGGAAGTCCAGCTCTCCCTCACTTTGAGCTTGTCTTCACCACTGGGTCTTCAAAAATTGTTTCCTTTTGCTTTATAAAGTTGAGAATAGGCCGGGTGCATTGGCTCAAGCCTGTCATCCTAGCACTTTGGGAGGTCAAGGTGGGTGAATCACCTGAGGTCAGGAGTTCCAGACCAGCCTGGCCAACATGGTGAAACCCCTTCTTTACTAAAAATACAAAAAATTGACCAGGCACGGTGGTTCATGCCTGTAATTCCAGCACTTTGGGAGGGAAGGCAGATGGATCACGAGGTCGGGAGATCGAGAGCATTCTGGATGCCCAACATGGTGAAACCTCGTCTCTACTAAAAATACAAAAATTAGTTGGGTGTGGTGGCATACCGCCTGTAGTACCAGCTACTCAGGAGGCTGAGGCAGGAGAATCACTTGAACTCAGGAGGCAGAGGTTGCAGTGAACCAAGATCACGCCACTGCACTTTAGCCTGAGGGACAGAGTGAGACTCCATATCAAAAACAAAAACAAACAAACAAATCCAAAAAATTAGCTGGGCATGGCGGTGCACACCTATAGTCTCAACTACTCTGGAAGCTGAGGCAGGAGAATCATTTGAACCCAGGAGGCGGAGGTTGCAGCGAGCCCAGATTGCGCCACTGTACTCCAGCCTGGATGACAGAGTGAGACTCCATCTCAAAAAAAAAAAAAAAAGTCCAGAAAAATCAGACAGGTGCAAATTAAGAATGCAATTCAAGGCCAGGCGTGGTGGCTCATGCCTGTAATCCAAGTACTTTGGAGGCCGAGGCAGGCAGATCACCTGAGGTCAGGAGTTCAAGACCAGCCTGACCAACATGGCGAAACCCCGTCTATATATATATTCCAGACGTCTATATATATATTCCAGTCTATATATATATATCCCCGTCTATATATATATAAACTTCCCTCCCAAAGTGCTGGAATATATACATATATAATGCAATTCAATTGCGGAGAGTTCTTAAGCTGTGGCCTAGTGAGGCCTATTCCAGTCTGGTCTCTGCCCAGTGGGAACTCATGGTCTAGATGGGGGAAAAAGGGCCAGTTCATGGCTTGAGGCTGAGTGAGTCCACAGAGCTGGCCTCTGTGTGAGGAGAGTGACCAGGGCCAGCCCAGTCATCTCCAGCAGGGGGTCCTGAAAATCACAAGGGTCAGGGCAGGAGGTATCTGGAGGGGACGCTGGCTGAGGGGCATAGCCACCCACCGGAAGGGTGTCCTCATACACATAGCCATAGTAGGGTGTGCCCACGAAGACAGGGGCCATGTCCTGAACATCTTCCACGTTGACTGTGACTGCGGTGGTGGCTGAGAACACCACGTCAGCCCCATGAAGCCTCCCACCGCCATCCTGGAGAACAATCAGGGGCCACAGAAGGAGAGTGAAGACAAGTTGGGATGTGGAATTGAACAGAACCCATGAGAATCTGGCTCCTGCTGACTTATGGCTATGAGGCCAGTTGTCCTCTCCAAGTTTCTGTTTGCTTCTGTGTCACCTGGAGAGACTTCTCCTCTCACAGGAGTGCTGGGAACATTAAAGTGCCACCATTCCTTTGCAAGTGGGGTTAGTTGTCTCTCCAGAGAAATCATATCAGATGGGTGGCAGGAGAAAGGCATACAGAGCTAAGTTCCCCCTGTCAGCCAGGAACCAAGCCTCAGGCACCTCCTGAGGACCTATTCCGTGCGTGGCCTGTGCTGAGTGCCGGGGGCCCACAACAGCAAGACTTGGGCCCCGCACCGAGCATCATAGCAGAGATGTGCACCCAGCCCAGCCCGTGCAGCTATGGGCAGGTGAGGCTGACTCGGGCCTCCTGGTACAGGTTGCAGTGGGATGGCCCGTAGCCAGACTGTGACCAGCAAGGGCCTGCCTGCAAAAGAAAGTGCTGGGCCTAGAGGGACAGCTGGAGTTTTGCACTCTTTGCGGGGGAAGAAGCTTCGGTGAGCACTGGCTCGCTTCCACCATTTCCCACACCATGCATTTCAGAAACAGGAGAACCTTAGTTGAGCTTCTGGGGTAAGGCGGGGGCAGATGAGGAAACTGAGGCTCAGAAGGGGTGACTGGTCACACAGAGAAGAGGAGGTGGGTGAGCAAGCCTGGCCAGCGAGATGGAGGTTCCCAGAGGTCATGCTGTTGAGAATGTGAGGGGACATCATTCTTTTGGCCATCCCACCTGGTCCTACCTAGGGGATTCTGGCCCATTAGTTTCCAGGAGGCATATGCCCTCCGTGAGCCCACAGAGCCTAGCCTCCCTGGAGAATATGTCCAGGCAGAAAAGATTCCAAGCAGCTGCGCCCTATCTCCCCACACCCACCATGTCTCCTGCTCTCCAAACTGCTCCCAATCCCCTGTAGAGCCTACTCGGTTCCAACCCAAGGGCTGAGGAGAGACTAGATGCCCCCCTGTCCCCCTGTGTTACCTTGGCGACCACGGTGATGTAGTGGGTCCAGGACCTCTCGTAGTCCAGAGTGGCACCAGGCTGGAGGCGCAGCGCACCGCTGTGGCGGTCCACAGCAAATGGGGAGTGCAGGTTCTGTAAGAATTAGGGGGCAGCTGCTCAGGAAGCTCCCAGGCCAGCCCCAGGAATGCCCGCTCTGCTTTCTGAAGGGAGTCCTCACTGTCCCTCATCACAGAACCTCAGGGCTGAGGTTCCTGCTTCAGAGCACTCAGCTCTTCTGGTCCCAGGTTCTCCTTCACAGGACTGAGGGCTTTCCCTCCCACACTCTCAGTCAAAAACACAGTGTTTCCTTTTGGGCCTTTGCTTTTCTTCCTGCTCAGCTGGAAAACCAGTTTTCCTGGGCTCCGCTTTGGGCTAAGCTCTGAACCGGAGGGTCCAGCAGATGGCAACGTCTGCAGAGTAATCTAACCTGGAGGCGGCCAGGGCTCAAAAGTCACAGTGAAGGAGGGAAAAGTTGGGATCTTCAAACCCTACACCAAACAAGTGACTGCGGGCCAGTCCCCGGCAGCCTGGCATTGGGGGAGAGGATGTGCAGGCTGAAGGAGGCTGGCAGGGAGCACTGGCCTCCGGTGGGGTCCCTGGGGGCCCTTCTGTCTGGGTAGGGTCAGGCGCTAGTGCCAGGTGCTATTGTTGGGGCTTTACACATATGTAATCTTCACAACAATGCAACAAGGATGTGTTTTTCTCTCTCCCATGTGATACATGAGGAAACTGAGCTGGGAAAGTTAGATAACATGTTGAAGGTCATGTGAGGGGTGAGGGGTGGGGTCCCTCCAGCACCCATGCAGTTCAGGGGACTTCTGGGCCTGTGTTGTTAGGGGCATCAGAGCTCTGCTTCTTTTGAGTGTTGGCCCTCCTGCTCTTTTTTCTATTGATGATCCTGGACCTACACAGGATTCTCCACCCATGTGGCAGCCCCTGTAGAAAGGGCTGGGGATGCTGAGGTCTGAGCGTCCTGGGACATGGAAAGAGGGAGGGGATAGGCTGACTTAGAGGAAGCCAGGATGGGCCCATCAGGGGAATAAGGCTTCTGTCCCTCTCACATCCCCTCCTGCCCATCCCAATCCTTCGTGGACTTCTCGGGAATCATAGAGGCACCAACCTAAAGGCCTGGGTGATGGAGGTATGGGCCACCCAGGTGTCCCCTCCGGCCCAGCCCCAGGTTGCATCCTGTGTGTCCCACCTTACCTGCAGGAAGTAGGTGACACTCCCTCCGGAGCCCGTGTCCCTGTCCACCGCATGGACCTTAAAGATGCTGCTCCCAGCAGGTATGTCCTGAGGGGATCACAGCCACAGGGGAGGGTCAGACACACTGACAGTGTTCTCAGGGGGACAGAGACATAGGGGCATGCCGCAGTGGGGTCAGGGCCGTGAAGCGCCAAAAAGAGGTGGACAGGTAAGGATAAAGTGTGTGAGCACCCAACGGGGGCAGCAGCTCAGAGGGGGTGCAGGAAAGAGGGAAAGGGAAATTGAAGCAAAAAAATGTAGTGAGGGGCTGAGGGATGTGCTCAAGGAGAGGGAGAAGAAAAAAAACAAGCCCCCAAACAGATAAAGGGTCTACCTATGAAACAGCAATTCATAAAGGAGGAAATGATTCATAATCACAGACATATTTAGGATCACCAGGAACCATATACCTACATTTTAGAGCAAGAATGAGACATCTTTCTCCTATTGAATTAGCAAACTTTTTTTTTTTGAGATGGAGTTTCGCTTTTGTTACCCAGGTTGGAGTGCAATGGCATGTTATCGGCTCACTGCAACCTCTGTCTCCTGGGTTCAAGCGATTCTTCTGCCTCAGCCTCCCAAGTAGCTGGAATTACAGGTGTCCACCACCATGCCAGGCTAATTTTGTATTTTTAGTAGAAATGGGGTTTTACTACATTGGTCACGCTGGTCTCGAACTCCTGATCTCAGGTGATCAGTCCGTCTTGGCCTCCTAAAGTGCTGGGATTACAGGTGTGAGCCACCACACCTGGCCTGAATTAGCAGACATTTTAAACTTTGAGAATCCAGTGTTGTCAAGGGGCAGGGGAGAAAAACCCTCCCATTGTAGGGAGTGGGCAAACAGGTGCCTTCTGGAAAAGCAATCTAGCAACGCCCCGTGGGCATGTGTGCTTTTGATACAGAAAGTTCAAATCCTAAACTGTATCTTAAGGAAAGAATCCTAATTAACAAAAAACAAATGGATGCTTAGAAGTTGATGTGTATCATGACAGCAAAATTTAAAGCACCTTAAATATCCAAACATCAGGGAATGATTCTGTAAATGATAGACCATTCACTTGATGAAAGCTATTAAAACGATAGTCACCCAAACTTTATAATGAATGAGGAAAATGCTTATGTTATAACTTAAACGCAAATAGGATGCTGAAAGCATATGTTTAATATAATCACAACTATGCCAAACAGACAGAAAAAAAAAAAAAAAACTCTATAATGACAAAAAGTCTAGAAGGAAATACACCAAAATTTAACAATGTCTCAAGTTGGAGAGAGTGAGGGTGATTTTGAAAACTAATTTTCCTTACTTTTCTATGTATTTCACAATTCTACACTAAATATATATTATGACTACAATAGACAAAAGTGAATAAACATTCCTTTGGAATAAAAGCTAATGTGAGAGGGAGCAGGTGGTGACTGAGAGGCTCTCCACAGGGCCGTGAGCCATGGCGAGGCCACAGGGCAGCCCCAGGGGTAAGCTATGGGCCTGGGTGGGACATGTGGCCCCTCTAGTGGCTCCTCACTCACCTCGGGAACCAGGATGACATAAGGCTCCTGAATGAACCTGCGTGCCTCGTCATTGGCATCAGTTACCAGGATCACAACTTTTTCAGCCAACTGAGAAGGGGTAGAGGGATCAAGAGCCAATGCAATGAGACCTTCTGAGGGCTGAATGGATAGCAACCTCTAACGCTCCAAGGTACAAGTCTCTTCCCCTCCCTCCTCTCTCTCTCCCTCCCTTCCATCTTTTATGCATTCATTCAACAAACATTAAGCAGCCTCTTAGTGCCAAGCACTGTGTTTCATCCTGGAGACAGAAGACAGTCTGATGGTGTGTTATTTTGCAGTAGTTATAGTGGCTGGGCTATCAGGGCAAAGATCAGCATATTTAAAAACACGTTCTGATCTCCTCAAGGTGATAGCAGCAGTATGTCAGACACTGGGGGCGGGGCCCTGCACTGCACCAGCGCACACACATGGCCTGTGTAAATGCATCCGTTAGGGTTGGGAGTGCCCGGGCTGTGGTGGCGGGGAGCAGGGAGGCTTCTCAGAAGAGTGAGAATTAATCCCTGAGGGAGGTTTGCCAGGAGGAAAGAGGTAGAAAGGTGTGCCAGGATGAAGAGGCTGCATTGTGCAAAGGCAAAGAGGAGTGACATGCATGGTGAGCTGAGAGGGCAGAAGTAGATTTATGTCTAGATTATGGTCTGGGTGAGGCGGATGTGGGAGAAAAGGCAGCGAGGCAGATGGTGCCCAACAGGGAGGCCTGGAACGCCAGACTGAAGCTTGGTTTTCATCCTGCCAGTGGCGAAGGCCAGCTGTTAGCGCTTTCTGAGCCTCAGAGTGGGCAGATCTAACTGTCCCATAGTGACAACTTCAGAGGCAATTAGGGTGGAGGAGCCTGGAGGCCAGTGAGCCCCAGGGGTTTGTTAGGTCATCCAGGGAGCACTGATGAGTGCTAAGAGAAAGTAGTTGCTGTGGGGTGCCCAGATGAAAATAAACATGACAATAATAATCAGCACAACGCATTTTATTACACAGTTCAACTTGGCAACCCTACTGGAAGACTGTTCAGCTTTAGTTAATTGTAATTGAAAAGGGGGCGTCTTAGGAGTATATGTTATCTTAAAAGGGTGAGGTTTTCACTATGAAGCTAATAGGAGATGGTGCCCAGGACATTTGACCTCTTCTTCCACCTCAGTGGTAAGACAAAGATGAGAATTTTACCTTTAACGTGGAACATGGACAATGTATTTGAAGTTGTATTTTATTTTTGCTACTTTTTGTGATACTACGTACTAAAAATGTTAGGGAGACTCACATTTTTTTTTTGGTTTCTAGAGGCTTCTAGGAGTTCTGAGCCGTATTTTATTTATTTATTTACTTATTTATTGACAGAGCTACACTCTTGACCCAGGCTGGAGTACAGTGTTGCAATCTCAGTTTACTGCAACCTCTGCCTCCCAGGTTTAAGTGATTCTACTGCATCAGCCACCCAATTAGCTGGGACCACAGGCACATGCCACTGCATCTGGCTAATTTTTGTATTTTTAGTAGAGATGGGGTTCACCATGTTGGCCAGGCTGGGCTCAAACTCCTGGTCTCAAGAGTCAGACCCCAAGCCTGACTCCAACTGTGCTCGCAGGAAGTCCAGCCCTGACAGTGTCCTTGTTGCCTTTGAGCCAGGCCCAAAGCAAGGGGAGAGCCTTGAGTTTGTCTCCCCTCAGAACGTAGGACTGAGCCTGGAGAGAGAAGTCGCTTGACTGGTGCCACTTGTTGTCAGGACACTATGTGAGTGTCTGGAGACAGCATAGCTGACTCCAATCCCGCAGCGCTAAGGACCCCTCCCGGCTCCTTTCTCCTGGAAGTGCTGCAGATGCCCCATGCCCCATGGTTGATGACACCACGGCCTCCTGCCTACCCATGGGGCCAAGTTTCTGTGGCTGCTTACAGGGCATCTGGCCCCTGCCACCCAGGATAGACACAGCTCACAGCTGATCTGCCATGCAGAGCCCTGGCCCCTGGGGACTCTGAAGCCCCCCGCAGCCCTCCGGGTCCTCCTGCTCTGTCAGATGGAGGGCTCCCAGGGGCGTGGCCTTGGCCTGGATCCCACTGGTAGGCCTGATGGCTGGCAGTAGAGTGTGTGCTCTGGGAATAAACAGCTGCCCTCGCTGCAGAGGGATCCCTGCACCTCCTGACACCAGCCTGAATCCTGACAGTGGGGTCTGTCCTCTGAGTGTGGGAAGCCTCTAGTCCTTTAAGGTTGGCTGCTAGGACCCGTACTCCAAAGCAAGGGTCAGGGGCAGCCTCCAGGTGCCCACCCAACCTGATCTTCATGCCATGCCACATTGCACAGGACACTGGATCTCTTCTACCTTGAAGAAGAGGGGTTCCTGCCCAGGATCACACAACACAGCAAATAGCATAGCGCTCTTTCCTCCCCACCACCTCCTGTTTTTTGGTTGGGGTCAGGAGTTGTTTCTTTGAGATTTACATTTTTATTTAAACAGTGCGAACTTCCCGAGGCTCCACTCCAGTGCTCACTCCTCCCAGTGTGCAGGTCGGTTGGAGGTTCTCTGATGACCCCTTTATACTCAGCTGCCTCATTCCTGTCTCTAAAGAAGTACATCCAACTGCTGTTAGAATAAGGATGCTGCTTCCTACTGTCGGGGGCAGTTTTGGGAAAACAGCACTGAGTCCCCTCAGAGGACTACCTAAGGGTTCCTGGCAGAAGGGGTCATTGTCTGAGGTTCTAGCTGCTTGACCATTCAAACTTTGATGGCTGAAGGTGAAGCCAACACACACCAGATTATCAGAAAACATGTATCAAAACAAAATGAGCCGGGTGCGGTGGCTCACACCTGTAATCCCAGCACTTTTTGGAGGCTGAGGCAGGTGGGTTGCCTGAGGTCAGGAGTTTGAGACCAGCCTGGCCAACATAGTGAAACCCTGTCTCTACTAAAAATACAAAAAATACACAACATGACATGGGCATGGTGGCAGGTGCCTGTAATCCCAGCTACTAGGGACGCTGAGGCAGGAGAATCTCTTGAACCCGGGAAGTGGAGGTTGGTGGGCCAAGATCGCGCCATAGCACTTGGGCCACAAGAGAGAAACTCTTTCTCAAACAGAACAAAACAAATCAAAGCGAATCAAAACAAGGGGAGGGGTAAGGACAGCTCAAAAGTCCCAAGGCCTTTTACCAGTTTGTACAGGGAGAGGGAGGCCAAAAACTCCACTGGTAAAAAGAAACTTGGCCCTTTGGCCAGCATGTTGTGCTTCCGGGTTCCCTTCCCCTGAGCCCAATCCTAAGCCAACCAGTTTAAGGTTTGAAAACTTAAACTTTTCTCAGTTTGGAGGATGCATCAGAGGAAAGTGTCCCACAGTATAGAGACAGAATTACGTCTCTGTGAAGACAGGATAGAAGAGGAGAAAGAAAAGGATGTTTTTTCAAAGGAGTCCCAGGGGTTCAGGATGGATTCCAAAGGGGTACAGACGGAAGATGGATGGCTATCCATCCAAATACAGGGGAGCAAGCACACCTGGCTTCCTTCTCTTCCTAGCAGATATACCCTGGGTATGTGAGGAAGAGAAGGGTGTCCTCTTTCCCTCTTCTGTCCTTGTATCCGAGTCCCAGCAACCTTGGCAGGTGCCACCCATAGTTGCCAAAGCAGCTTGCACTCATGAAGCAGAGAGGGACTAGAGAATAAGAATTATCCACTCTCACCCATGTCTCTATCCTACCTACTCTCAGTAGCCTTGGAGTTCCCTAGACCTCATTTATGCCAAGGATACTACTCACCCATGAAAAGGAACAATATAATGGATGAAACTGGAGACCATTATTTCAAGTCAAGTAACTGAGGAATGGAAAACCAAACATCTTAGGTTCCCACTCATAAGCCATGAGGGTGCAAAGACATAAGAATGATACAATGGATTCTGGGGCCTTGGGGGAAAGGGCAGGAAGTGGGTGAGAGATAAAAGACTACATACACATTGGGTAGTGTACACTGCTCAGGTGATGGGTGCACCAAAATCTCAAAAATCACCACTGAAGAACAAGAAAGTAGGAACCGTTTTCTACATATGTTCCAAATAATATTAAAGACTCAATCTTTCTTTTTTTTTTTTTTTTTGAGATTCAAAATTATTATTATTATTATTATTTTTATTGCATTTTAGGTTTTGGGGTACATGTGAAGAACATATAATATTGTTGCATAGGTACACACGTGGCAGTGTAATTTGTTGCCTGCCTCCCCTTCACCTATATCTGGCATTTCTCCCCATGCTATCTCCCCGCAACTCCCCACCCTTCACTGTCCCTCCCCCCCCACTGTCCCTCCCCTATTTCCCCCCAAC
>PVKP010049744.1:0-13784 GCA_004027715.1 Plecturocebus donacophilus | reverse complement strand
ATTGATTTTTGAAGGGTTTTTTTTGTGTCTCTTATCTCCTTCAGTTCTGCTCTGATCTTACTTATTTCTTATCTTCTGCTAGCTTTGGGTTTTTTTTTTTATCTTACTCCTCTAGCTCTTTCAATTTTGATGATTGGGTGTCAATTTTAGATCTTTCCTTGCTTCTCATATGGGCATTTATTGCTATAAATTTCCCTCTAGACACTGCTTTAAATGTATCCCAGAGATTCTGGTACATTGTGTCTTTGTTCTTGTTGGTTTCAAAGAACATCTTTATTTCTGCCTTCATTTTATTGTTTATTCAGTTGACATTCAGGAGCCCATTGTTCAGTTTCCTTGAAGTTGTACTGTTCTGAGTTAGTTTCTTAATTCTGAGTTCTATCTTGATTGCACTGTGGTCTGAGAGACTGTTTGTTATGATTTCCATTCTTTTGCATTTGCTGAGGAGTGATTTACTTCCAATTATGTGGTCAATTTTAGGGTAGGTACAATGCGGTGCTGAGAAGAATGTATATTCTGTGGATTTTGGGTGGAGATTTCTGTAGATATCTATTAGATCTGCTTGGGCCAGATCTGAGTTCAAGTCCTGGATATCCTTGTTAATTTTCTGTCTCATTGATCTGTCTAATATTGATAGTGGAGTGTTAAAGTCTCCCACTACTATTGTGTGGGAGTCTTAAGACTCTTTGTAGGTCATTAAGAACTTGCTTTATGTACCTGGGTGCTCCTGTATTGGGTGTGTATATATTTAGGATTGTTAGCTCTTCTTGATGCATTCATCCTTTTACCATTATGTAATGCCCTTCTTTGTCTCTTTTGATCTTTGTTGGTTTAAAGTCCATTTTAGCAGACACTAGGATTGCAACTCCTGCTTTTTTTTTTGCTCTCCATTTGCTTGATAAATCTTCCTCCATCCCTTTATTTAGAGCCTATGTGTGTCCTTGCACATGAGATGGGTTTCCTGAATACTGCATACCAATGAGTATTGAATTTTTATCCCATTTGCCAGTCTGTGCCTTTTGATTGGGTCAGTTAGCCCATTTACATTTAAGGTTAATATTGTTATGTGTGAATTTGATCCTGCCATTTTGATACTAGCTGGATGTTTTGCCAGTTAGTTGACACATTTTTTTTCATTGTATCCATCGTCTTTGCCATTTGGTACATTTTTGGAGTGGCTGGTCCTGGTTGTTCCTTTCCTTGTTTAGTGCTTCTTTCAGGAACTCTTGTAGGGCATGCCTGGTGGTGACGAAATCTCTCAGCAATTGCTTGCCCATAAAGGATTTTCTTTCTCATTTGCTTATGAAGCTTACTTTGGCTAGATATGAAATTCTAGGTTGAAAGTTCTTTTCTTTAAGGATGTTGAATATCAGTCCCCACTCTCTTCTGGCTTATAGGGTTTCTGCTGAGAGATCTGCTGTGAGTCTGATGGGCTTCCCTTTGTGGGTAACCTGACCTTTCTCTCTGGCTGCGCTTAGCATTTTTTCCTTCCTTTCAACCCTGGTGAATTTGACGATTATGTGCCTTGGGGTTGCTTTTCTTGAGGAATATCTTTGTGGTGTTCTCTGTATTTCCTGGACTTGAATGGTGGCGTGGCTTGCTAGGTTGGGGAAGTTCTCCTGGATAATATACTGAAGAGTGTTTTCCAGCTTGGATTCATTCTCTCTGTCACATTCAGCTACACGTATCAAATGTAGATTTGGTCTTTTCACATAATCCCATATTTCTTAGAGGCTTTGTTCATTTCTTTTCACTCTTTTTCTCTATTCTTGACTTCTCGTTTTATTTTATTGAGTTGATCTTCAATCTCTGATATCCTTTCCTCTGCTTGGTTGATTTGGCTATTGAAACTTGTGTATGCTTCGCCAAGTTCTTGTGCTGTATTTTTCAGCCTCATCAAGTTGTTTATATTCTTCTCTAAGCTGTTTATTCTAGTTAGCATCTCATCTAACCTTTTTTCTAGGTTCTTAGTTTCTTTGCATTGGGTTAGCACATGTTCTTTTGGCTCTGAGAAGTTTGTTATTACCCACCTTCTGGAGACTGTTTTTGACAATTCATCAAATTCATTCTCCATCCATCTTTGTTCTGTAGCTGGTGAGGAGTTGTGATCCTTTGGAGGAGGAGAGGCCTTCTGGTTTTTGGTGTTTTCATCCTTTGTGCACTGGTTTCTTCCCATCTTAGTGGCTTTATCTACCTGTGGTCTTTGTAGTTGGTGACTTTCAGATGAAGTCTCTGGGTGGACATCCTTTTTGTTGATGATGAAGTTATTTCTTTCTGTTTCTTAATTTTCCTTCTAACAGTCAGGCCCCTCTGCTGCAGGACTGCTGAGGCCCACTCCAGACCCTGCTTCCCTGGGGATCATCCAGAGGGGCTGCAGAACAATAAGGGTTGCTGCCGGTTTCTTCTTCTGTTATCTTTGTCCCAGAGGGGTACCTGCCAGATGTTGGCCTGAGCTCTCCCTTATGAGGTGTCTCTTTGGGTATATGGGGGTCGAGGAGCTGCTTAAGAAGACAGTCTGTCCCTTATAGGAGCTCAAGTGCTGTGCTGGGAGCTCCGTTATTCCACGCAGAGCTGCTGGGCAGGTACTTTTAAGTCTGCTGCCCTGGAACTCATAACCGCCTCTTTTCCCAGGTGCTCTGTCCTAGGAAGGTCGGCTTTATTTATAAGTTCCTGTCATGCTGCTGCCTTTTTTCATAGGTACCCTGTCCCGCAGAGTAGTCTAGTCATAGTCTGCCAGCAGAGGTGTTGCTGAGCTGCTGCAGGCTCTGCCCAGCTGCTGTGTGAACTGCCTCAGTATTGGCAGGATGCCTCAGTAGTGGTGGCTGCCCTTCCCTCCACTGAGCTGGACCATCCTGGGTCCATCTGCACTTGCTGCAAATCCAGAGCATTTCAGATTGCTTGTTTTGTTGGGGTGGTAGTCACCCAGCCAGATTGCCTGGCTCCCTGTCTCAGCCCCCTCCCTTTCAGTTGAATGGGTGGCTCTGTCTCCTAGGCGTTCCAGGTTCCAGTTGAAATGGCTGCCCAGATTTGTGTGAGTTTTTGTGTGCCAACCTAGCACCGGCTGAAACTGCCTTGCTGAAAACTCATGGCCTTTTTTGGCCTGGAAAGCTCCTGATCTGTGGGCAGTGAAAATTTGTTTGGAAATGTGGTGGTCACCCTCTGTGTTGTTCTTGCTGGGAACTGCACTTCAGAGCTGTTCCTATTCGGCTATCTTGGATCCTCCGAGTGCATTCCTCTTACCATGCTTCACTCATTTATGGTACTTGCCTGACCTCTGTCAACATCTGTTTTTGTAATTCCTGCAAGTCTAGGCATGTACATGGCTGAGAGCCTGAGCTCTTTGGGAATTAACCATATCATTATAGCATATACCATAAGAGCACACATATTTCTCTTGGCTCAAACTGCTGTGTTTCAGTTAGCAGCCATCACTTTCTCCCATCTCTCCATTTCCGTCACCAGCTCTAGCAGTTGGCTCTCCTTTTCAGAGCCATTTTCACAAGAAAAAACAAGTGTACAGTAACTTCTTGAGGTTTATCATGGCCTGGACTTGAGTAGAGCCGCACTGTGGGCTGCTGATTTGCAGGCAGCAGCTGTGCTCACTCATGGGCTTGGTGATTGGCCCTGCTACCCTCATACAGAACAGAATCCTGCATCTCAGATTTGACAGGAGGCCATGGAACTTGGGACACCAACTTGTCCAAATCATAAGTGTTAAATCCACAAATCTCCTGGATAAAATTGTGGGGAGTAATTTCTTAGAATTCAGGCTTAGCTTTAGGAGGTCCAGAACACTTTAAACTTCTATACAAAATTTCATGTGACTAAGAGGATGTGTTTTTTCGCTGATGAGATGGTTGATAACTTTCATTAGACTCTCAAAATACTCTATGTTTCAAAAGAGTTAATGACTATTAGTGTTCTGTGTGTGTTTTCACCCTATCTTATTCCACCAAATTTAAGGTTATTTGGGAAAAAATGTCTAGAACATTAAAGTTGTAAATTAGAACCAAGTGTTAAAAATGAGGGCTGGTTCAACTGATATGGCTGGTTGGAATTAGAACTCCTTACCTCTGATCCTGTCGTATGTCTCTCTGTATCATTCATTATTCATGGTCATCAGGGTGCTGGTGCATCCAGGCCGTGGCCCTCAGCAGGTTCTTAGAGGAGTAATGACTTTAGGAAGGAACCATATCTCTGGGGCATATTGGAAAGAGGAGAAGGAGTTTACAACTCTTTCTCAGAAGCAAAACTGGGAAATTGTGTGTATGCACAAGTATAGGTAGGTTTATGTGTGTGTACAATTGTAATTAGTTGCATGGAAGAATATATATGTGTGAGTTTGAAAATATGAGTGTGTGTATATGGTAATGTGCACATAACTACATCAACTACATATGTGAGTGAGCTTCATTATGTGTTTCTGTTCAGATTTGAGTGTACATACAGGGGTATCACTTCCACAGATACACAGAATATTGAGGATGAGAAAGGGCAAGGCCTAGGAGAAACATAATAAGTAAAGAAAGGAGACAAAAATTCCCTGGAAATATTTTTAAAGTAATGAAGAGCATAAACAGTATTTCAAGATATCTTCAATGAGCTAAGTATATATGTGAGTTCTATTGGTGATAAAGTCACAGGTACTGCTAATACTACTACAGTTTGTTGCCTACATTAATAATAGAAGGGAACATTAAATTTCAGTTTCAGCTAGTAAAAATGAAGATGTAAAATTTCCCATTAAAAGTTATGAACCCTCTGAAATATATTCACAGCCCTTGTTTAAGTGCCCATTTATCCTGTGTTAAGAAACCCTGATTGAGACAGTCACAACCAACATTTTAAAGGAAAATATAGAATAGAATGGAAAACATCAGAAAATATTTCCCATAGGAAGAATAAGTATTAAGTGAATATATTGTTTCAATTACTAGGTGATATGTGTGTGGTCATGATGTGAAAACAGGCAAAACAGGAAAACATTATGCCAGGGAATTAAATTTAAATAAATCATAAACCTCTTGGAATGCCAGGAATTACAGGAGGCACCTGACTAGGGTTCAGTTTTAGAAAGCTTTTTTCTGATACCTGTAAGAAGGATGGACCAGAGTGGGGTAAGGCAGAAGGAAGACAGCTGTTAAGAGGTTACGTACATGATATGAGAGGAAGAGGAGAGTATCTGGGATGGCAAAAAGCAAGGTGGCGCTGGGATAGGTTCCAAGACTACCAAGGAGGTAGAATCTAGGGATTTGGTGACTCATTAGATGTAGTAGATGCGGCAAAGAAAGGAGTCTTGTTTGCTTCTGGTATTCTTATCTAGGTCCCTAAGGGGATGAACATGCCCATCTGAGACAGAGCTCACAGGAGCACGAACAAGTCTGAGGGGGAAAGGGAGGAGTTTGGTTTTAGAAATACTGATTTTTGACGCTCCAATCTGGTATGTCACAACTGCTCTAGATCTTAGTTTCATCATTTCTGAAATGTAGTATTTTTGTCTGAAAAAAGATTTTTTATAGCCTTATTAGATGTAAAGATTCTATTTTATAAAGTTATTTACATGATTACATTAAATGAGCTTATATATGTGAAAAGGACTGTCTGAATCTTAAAGACCTTTCTACAAATGATAGTTATCTATGTATAAGGAAATTCTGTTCTCTGTGCGAAAAACAAAACTCAAAGCAAACCAAATTGATTTGAAAGGGAACATATCAACTCATTTAAATACAAAGTGTAGAGGTAAGTCTAAGCTTCAGGTAAAGCTAGATCCAGGAGTTCTTGATTTTGTTTCAGCTCTCAGCTGGGTCCCGCTCTTCTCTGTGTGCTGGCTCTATTCTCAGGGAGGTTTTCTCTTCATGTGATCAACTTGGTAGCAACAGCTCCACCTTCCAAGCCTCCCATGTTCCAGTCCAGGATGAAAAATCTTTTTATCCTACTTCCTGCAAATGTGTTATTCTGATTAGATGTTTAGGCTACTTGCCTACCCATGGATCAGTGAAGGGAAAAATGATTGACTAATTTGCTTAGAGTTGGAGACAGTAGTGGATCTCATTCAGATCACTGGCCCGAGGGAGGAGAAGGGGGATCCCTGAAAAAACATTGGGGGTTATTCCCAGAAGAAGGTAGAATGGATACTGAGGAGGCAAACAGAAAAGTGTGGATATCTAGACCAGAGGAGATGACAGCTTGGTGTAGGGCTGTGGTTAGAAAAGGTGTTGAGTGTACTTCAGCTGAACTGGATATTTGGGTGCAAGTTGAAAGTTCAAATGCTCACATAGCTCTGAAGAATCAGACAGCTTTTAGGAGATTGGCTGGGATGAAAATTCAAAAAGTCCTTAATAACTCTGTATCCTAGGAAGCCCCATTAAAGGAGGGAATCAAGATTTAGCAGGTAGAGATGTCTATAAGAATTTTGATTATCTTCTAGATTATTAAATTGAGGGGTTTCCTAACTCCTTATACATTGAAAAAGAATATTCCTGAGCCTCCACAGAAGGGAAAATAGCAATTGCTCCCCTTCACCTGCTCCACGCACTGTGGAGCCCCTGCACTTGGAGCCTGTTCCGGCTGTTTCTTTGGGTGGGGGCCCTGAGGGCGGGCAGAGTAGGCTTTCAGAGGTAAGTTTATGGTTAGTACTTTAGCTCTGGTCAGTTGATCATAAATAGATTTTTATACATGCACATAAAGTACTCTGATTGCCCACACATACCTACAAGTGGATTTGCACGTGTGTGTGCATCCACACACACATGCACACACACCTCAAAAAGCAATTTCCCCCTAGAGCATCAAGAAAGTTCCCCTTTCCACTTAAATGCTTTTCCAAATAGTCTTATTTTATTTTATTTTTTTTTTATTTATTTCTCTGCCATATCCTTTTCAATCTGGAAAGTGACTTGGCCTCTTTTCCCCCATCTATTTTCTGCCTTCCTGCTATTCAGTTTAGGCATGAAACACAGAACTAGATTGAAAGCATTCAATGGCTATTCAATCGGAGAAGAAAAGAGCCCCTTGGAGCTTTATTAGATATGAAGATCCACAATAAAAATCAATTTCTGCCTCTTTATGCAGTTTAAATGACAAAGCACCCACCCATTCTGCGGCCATTGTGCTGGGGAAATGTAATTCAGTCCCTGAGCTGGGCCTAGAGCACTGCGGACTCCCTGACCTGAACTGACAGATTCCAATATGATACAGACTTTCGGAGATAATGACAGCCACTTCATCTCACTGCAAGAAAAAAGTTATCTGATATCTTTGAGGGTTAAAAGGCTATGTGGGCAGCATTTTCAATAACCCACTAAATCAGCATCTTAAAAAATACCTAAGCTTTATTCCTTTAAAAAAAATTTGCCCCTTACTCCTAACTCCATTTCTGAGCCCCAGCTGATAGTGTCACAAGTGTCTCCTGCCAAATCTATTGAACCTTCCTTGCCACAGAAGGGGACCCTCCTAGATAATTAGTCCAAGGGAAACAAGGTGAGAAAAATGTCTTTATTCCTCTGAGGAATACAAATCCTCAGGTCTCCAGGTCCTGATAAAATGAATGGTATGAAACTAGTGAAAAAAAGAAAAAAAAAAAAAAACCTGATCCCTAAATCTGTCCCAACCTGCTTAAAATGTTACTATAAAAAGTTGATTTGTTTTTTTATAGACATGGACACACAGTCCCTTTAATAGAAAGAAGTTTGTATTAGAAGAAAGTTTGTGATGGAGTTGTTGCCAAGGGAACCAGTAAAAACACTGTCTTTGCTCTTTAGTTTTCATGGGTTGAAACCGTCTTGATAGAAGCGTGGAAAATCAAGAAATGAGATGTGTATTTCCCCTTTCATTTAAAATGGTTAACTTGCAGGAAAACGTGTATTTGGAAAATAGGCTTTTGGAAATAGTGGCTTATGCTCTGAGACTTATAGAGAAACACTTATGCGAACTTCATTCTCCCACTACTACCAAGGAGGAATGAGGGTAAAGAGATGATGGAAAGACAAGCTATATTGCTCTCTGGTCTCTAGGAAGGACTCAGAGAATGAAAGAGCGACAGGATATTAAACAAGGACCATAGGAAAGATTTCCGACTCTAAGTTGAGAAAAGTGCATTATGTTACAAAACCACCTGGTCACGGTCTATAAATAACATTAGGAATTCGAATGAGGCAAAACAATGAGATACTGCTGGGATAGCAGTGGGGCGTGGTGGGAGTGGGGTCATATTCAAAGAGCTCTGTGTGACTTTAGGAAAGATTCTTCATTACTTGGGCCTTAAGTCCCTAATCAATGAAATAGGAAGTCTCTGCAAAATGATTTTGTAGTCTGCATTTTTACAAAGGTAGAAAGAAACTGGTATAATTAATTTTTAAAGCATACTATATTTAACTGAATATATCTAAACTATCATCATCTCAACATATAACCACATTTTTAAAACTTTAATGAAATATTTTACTTTCTTTTTATTTTGAACAAAGTCTTCAAAATCCAGTACATTTCACAGCTCAACTTAGATTAGCCACATTTCAAGTGCTCAATAACCACGTGCAGCTTGTAGCTGCCAAATTGGAGAGTGTATGTCTAAAGCCTGGTGTTGAGAAAGGTTGTGAGGTTGTCCCATGGGCAGCCAGAAAGAGTTCTTTGCTTGATATGAATCTGCAACTATATAACCTTTCCCTTTTCTAGAAGTGTTGGGGTTAATTTGTGCCTGCTTTATTATAATAAAGAACAGGAGGAACTAATTTTTCAAAATATGAGCAGTTATTATCTTTATTTTTGACTATCTTTGTGATCTCTTTGTCTTTAAGGGAAGTCATGGAATAATCTTTTACATTCAAAAAAATTTATCTTTCCAACTCCAGTTTACTAGAAGTAATGGATAATGTTTGTCTTTAAGTTCAAGAAGGCCAAGAGAATGAGACTGGAAGGGCAGCCAGGATATTTTAGTAGAATCAGCCTTTTTAGGATTTTACTGTCTCTGGGAAGTTCAGTCTATACTGATTCTTAATTTATGGAATGGCTATTTTCTAGGGAAGTGAACCTTCAGATTTTTTGAGTAATGATATACATAGTTTATTCATTATGGAATATTTCTTGGGTAGACATCCTAAAACCTAATAACTCTTGCTTCTTTTGTGGCCTTGAGGAAATTATCTGGTCATACTTGTCCCAGTGTAACTCACCTGAGTTAGAATTTGAAAAGTATTAATAAAAATGTTAGTGAAGCACTTGAAACCTATTGAAGAAAGATAAATAACAGGATGAGGTAATTATTTATAAATTATTTTTGATTACTCTCTTAATTTAGAATCTAAGGCTCTTGAATTGGACTCATCCTGATTTTAATATTTGGTGAGATCAAATACTTAAATGTGCCTGCGTGTTCACAGAAAACTTTCTGGAGAATGATAAAGCCTAAAGAACTCCATCATTAAATCAGATCCTGTTAGACAAAGTATTAAGGAAAGGCTGATAAAATTGCTCATATGGTTCAGATATGCTCTCACCTTCTACCGTCAGTGGTAGAGCAAGGTCGGCTGACTCCATGGAGCAACGAATTAGGGGAAGAATACTTTGCCACATCTCAAAAGATCACCAACTGACACTGGACAGGGCTCTCGATGGAAAGATTCCTGCTTTTATTTACTCACAGGTTGTGCGGTTGGAGAGAGAGGACTTACTTGGCAAAGCTCTGGAAACAGAAGCCCTATCTCTGGATGCTATAACATAAACCTGATTTTGGTTGGATTGGCATTTATCCAGCTTCAGGAGATGAATTGTTGTTTAAGCCAATCATTAGCTTTCAGGTGGGCATGTGAACGTGTTCCAGACCAAGAAACGTAAACAGAAAACTAGGGGATTTCAAGAAGAACTTCCCTCCTCTATAAAAAGTGAAAGACCATGGTGAAAAAGCCCCTGTCCCACACTTGCCTAGTTCCTGATTGGCATCTTATGTTAAACCAATGCTTCAAAGTATGGTCTCCACTTTGAGAACCATTTGGATACTTGCTTAAAATGTAAATTCTCAAAAGTTAACACAGCAGGTCTGAGACTACTTTCCTTAGAAGGTCCTACTTGAAAAGTTAGCACTGTTTGGCATCTAGAAATTTGGATTTCAGGAGCGTTCCCACCACTCTCTAATCAGAGTGACTCACTGTACCTAAACTGTACAAACAATGCCATTTATGGTGAATACCTGCTTTTCTTCTGGGAGTCTGAAATTTTGGTGTATGCTAGGCAGAGGACGCCTATGTGACTAGCCCCCCATGAAAATCTTGGGCATTGAATCTCTAATGAGCTTCCCTGGTAGATAACAGTTTACATGTGTTGTCACAACTCATTGCTAGAGAAATTAAATGCATCCTGTGTGACTCCACTGCGAAAGAACTCTTGGAATCTTGTGCCTGGTTTTCTCCAGACTTTGCTCCATGCGTCTTTTTCTTTTTTGCTTTACATCCTCTTGCTGTAATAAATCTTAGCCATGCTAACTGGAAAAAAAAGTAAATCCTCAGTTAACTCTCTCCCCACTAGACCTACTCAATCATGAACTCTGTAGGTGGAACCAACTACTGTCTTTCAGCAAATCTTCTAGGTGATTCTAATACATACTTAAGTTTTAGAGCCTCTGGTAAGGCAGTGATGCTTGCAGCTACTGCAAACTTCTTGTCCCTTGACCTCATGACCCCAATAGTGATGACAGCACTAAGTGACTTAGACCCTGAATCCTTATGCTTCTGAATTAACTAGTGCAGGACTTGTCTACCTTTAGACTTCTTAAATGAGAGAATAATATATTGTTGGCTGGGCATGGTGGCTCATGCCTATAATCCCAATACTTTGGGAGGCTGAGGTGGACAGATCATCTGAGGTCAGGAGTTCGAGAAAACCATGGTGAAACTCTGTCTCTACTAAATATATACAAAAAAAATTAGCCAAGGGTGGTGGCAGGTACCTGTAATCCTGGCTACTTGGGAGGCTAAGGCAGGAGAATCGCTTGAACCTGGGAGGCAGAGGTTGCAGTGAGCTGAGATCATGCCATTGCACTCTAGCCTGGGTGACAAGAGTCAGACTCTATTTCAATACACACATACATACATAAAAATAAAAAATAAAAGAATATATTGTTTAACAGCTTATTAAGTTAAAATAAAATTGGCAGCAAGTTCATTAACACTGTTCCAGTCCAGAGGAGATCCTTATACACACTTCTTGGATCCGGGCTGGCCTGTGCCTGCCTCAACCCATAGGACAGAGTGGAAGTAATGCACTTCCAGTCCTAGGCCCAACTTTTAAAAGGACTGTCAGTATTTGCTTCCTTCCTCCTGGAGCCCTGAGCCACCATGAAAGAAGCTCAACTGCCCCAATGCCACTACACTGCCAAGACACTTAAGCTAGCCACATAAAAAGGTGTTATGAAAATGGAGTCTTACATGGCGAGTCCCTAGTTCCAGCCCCTGCCCTTTGAGACCTCCTAGGGGGAACTCAGGAGTTAGCAAACTATGACCTATAGGCCAAAGCTGATCAGTTCCTTATTTTTGTATGTTTTTTGAGCTGTAGATGGTTTTTACATGTTTAAATCGTTTGGAAAAAATCAAATTAAGAATGTTCTGTGACATGAAAATTTTATGAAATTCATGTTTCAGAGTCTATAAATAAAATTTTTGGAACACAGTGACACTCACTTGTTTGCATACTGTCTCTGACTGCTTTCATGCTAGAGCAGCAGAGTTGAGTAGTGATAGAAACCATATGAACAGCAAACTCAAAATATTTACTCTCTGGTCCTTAAAAGTTTATTGACCCTTGCTAAAATTGATTGACCTGCTTTACTCCACTTTCTCAGGAACAGAAAAAAAGACCATATGCTTCCAGATTTTCCAGTTAGTTATGTATATACTATTGGACTTTTATGTGCAGGAAGTGCAGTATCTCTTTCCTAAGATCATTCTCCTTCCCCAGAATTATCCAAAAACCCTGAAGAGTAAGTCCTACTTCTAATTTCCAGACAGAGAGGAACTCGGGAGTCAGCCTACTGCTTCGTCTCTGCCACACCGTATTACCAGGTAAAAAGGCTCCACTGGAGGACCGTTGTCCTCTGTTGCCCTGAGGCTCTTGCAGGTACAGAAACCAGACAGGCCAGGGTGGTGAGCTCTCCATGTCATATATACATGGTTAACCTTCACTTTTAGAGCAAAGTTACTCGCTGGGATGGCTGGGTCCAAAGAGGCTGTCATGGCAGCCCTTTCCCTTCAACCTATAGGCTCATATGTGACCTGGATCACTCGACCAAATGCCCCTTCTTCATACTAAGTTCCTCTCTAGGGACCTTGGTGTAATTTTCTGTCCAGAGACATTGGCCAGAATCACTGTCATCCATCCCTACAATATTCCTTAACTGTGAACCTTACCTCCCAGAAAGCCTTTGGATTCCTCATCTGGATTTGCCTGGACTTCCTTCAGAGCTCTGGACAGATTTTGCCAAACTATGTGGAGGAAGAAAGGTCTTATATTTTGCCCCCAAAGTAAGGGAGGAAGGCTTCCTAAGTGACTCTTACCAGAATGAAAGAAATCTGCTTGAAGGTAATGTGTCCCTCTCCAAGACATGAAATTAGCTTATACATTTTTTACCTACAGCAAAATGAAACTGGCAGCAAGTTCTCTGACACTGCTTCAATCAAGAGTGAAGGAGACTTTTGGTGCACACCTATTGAATCTGGGCTTGCCTGTTTCTGCTTCAACCCACAGAACAAGTTGAAAGTGATGCACCACCAGTCCCAGGCCTAACTTTTAAAAGAACTGTCAGTTTTGGCTTCCTTTCTCATGGAGCCCTGAGCCACCATGAAAGATGATTAACTGCTCCAATGCCACTACAATGTGAGGGAGCGTAAGCTAGCCATATGGAAAGGTGGTATGGAAACAGGGAGATTCTTCCATGGCCAGTCCCTACTTGCAACCTGACCTTTGAGTCCTCCTAGCTGAGACTCAGAAATCATGGAGCAGAGGTGAGCAATTACCATTTTAACCTGTCCCAAATTTCTTACTTGCAGAATCATGGCTGCAATGTAAAATACCTGTTTTAAGCAACTTCATTTCTGGAAGTATGTTATGCAGCAATAGATGCTGGCAGAACCTTACGGTGTTGCTAAGTTTTGCTCTTGCCATAGTTTAACACTGATTAGAGAGGAACTAAAATTGGCCTGAAGAGAAATTTCCTTCAAATAAGGCCTTAGTTTAGTTAATAGTGTTGTAACAAGGTTAATATCCTAGTTTTAATAATTGTGTTATGGTTATATAAATTGTTAACATTAGGGGAAGCTGGATGAAGCATATAAACTCTCTGAATTGTTTTTGCAGCTTCTCTGTAAGTCTAAAATTGTTTCAGAATAAAAAGTAATCCAAGAAGTCTTACTCTATACCTGCTCTTTTTCCTCTGAGAATGTAAACCTTCTGATGGAAAACTGTCATCTGCTTAAATCTCCCAGAAGTCTTGAAGTGGTATGGCTATAATATAAAAAATGTAGATCTCTAAATTTCCACCTAGGTTGTATTCATCTTAAAACACTGCACCCAGGACTTGGAGAGAACCTTCTGAAACTTCTCTACAAGGCTGTCAGTGGCCCTGTCTAAGGGGACAGTAAACAGACATGAGAGGGAAACCTAAATGGGAGTCATTTACTCTGTAAAAGATATGGTAACCAGAACAACCAGTCCCATCAATTATGCAATTACACCTGCAGAATGTCTTACAACACAACTCTTCCTTCTTTACTCAAAACTTCACTTTGTTCACATCA
>PVKP010049742.1:0-13779 GCA_004027715.1 Plecturocebus donacophilus | reverse complement strand
TTCTTTCTTTCTTCTTTCCTCTTTCTTTCTTGTTTTTGAGATTGGATCTTGCTCTGTCAGCCAGGCTGGAGTGTAGTGGGCTGATATTGGCTCACTGCAACCCCTGCCTCCTGGGTTCAAGCAATTCTCATGCCTCAGCCTCCCAAGTAGCTGGGATTTCAGGTGTGTGCCACCATGCCTGGGTAATTTTTATATTTTTAGTAGAGATGGGATTTTACCATGTTGGCCAAGCTGATCTTGAACTCCTGGCCTCAAGTGATCCATCTGCCTCAGCCTCCCAAAGTGCTGGGATGACAGACATTAGCTACGATGCCCGGCCTTTCTTTTTTGAGATAGGGTGTTGTGCTGTCATCCAGGCTGGAGTGCAGTGGCACAATCTCGGCTTAATGCAACCTCCAATTCTGGGCAGAAGCAATCTTCCCGCCTCAGCCTCCCAAGTAGCTGGGACTACACGTGTGTGCCACCATACCTAGTTAAATCTTGCATTTTTACTAGAAATGGGGTTTTGCTATGTCGTCCTGGGTGGTCTTGAATGGTACTCAAGTGTTCCACCTCTCTCAGCCTTCCAATGTGCTGGGATTAGAGACATTAGCTACTGTGCCCGGGCTTTATTTAATTTCCCTTCTCTTTTTTCTTAAATAGTATCATATGGGGTTAATATATATATTAAAGATCACTTTAAATAACCAGATAATAACAGAGTTTAGATTTTTTCTTCTATTTTTGCTTTTCAATTTTATCTTTATTAAGTTTTTCTACATTATTTTTGTTTACTGTATTATTTTGCTAATTTCTTAAAATAAGTAATGTTGTTTTCTTTTTCTTCTTTAATAGCAAAGGCATTTTCTTTAATAACAAGCTCTGCATAAAGCTTTGCTGTGATGTCTTCCTTTTTACTTGTTTCTGGATAATAGTTTCGTTACTTTCCTCTTGAGTCAAAGGTTTACTAGGAGTGTGCTTTTTAATTTATAAGTAGTTAAGATATTTTGGTTATCTTTTATTATTTCTAATTGTATCAGATAATAATTGGGAAATGTGGCCTGTAAATCTCTACATTTATAGGTTTTCAAATTCTAAGTTCATGACTGATTTGTTTTATTCACATAAACAAGTGTATGTCCTGTATTTTTTTCCTTGTTTTCCTCATTAAGTCAACATAATTTCTTTTTCTTAATTTTTATTTTAAGTTCAGGAGTACATGTGCTGGATGTGCAGGTTTGTTACATAGATAAATGTGTGCTGTGGTGGTTTGCTGCATAGATCATCACATCACATAGGTATTAAGCCAGCATCCATTAGCTATTCTTCCTGCTGCTCTCCCTCCTACCCTCCGCCCTCCGACAGGCCCTAGTGTGTGTTGTTCCCCCACCATGTGTTCATGTGTTCTCATCATTTTGCTCCCACTTAAAAGGGAGAACATGTGGTATTTGTTTTTTTATTCCTGTGTGAGATTGCTAAGGATAATGGCCTTCAGCTTCCTCTGTGTCCCTGCATAGGACATGATCTCATTCCTTTTATGGCTGCAGAGTATTCCATAGTGTATGTGACCACATTTTCTTTATCCAGTCTATCATTGATGGGCATTTAGGTTGATTCCGTGTCTTGGCTACTGTGAGTAGTGCTGCAGTGAACATGTATGAACTATGTATCTTTATAATAGAATGATTTACATTACTTTGGCTATATTCCCACTAATGGGATTGCTGGGTCAAATGGTATTTCTGCCTCTAGGTCTTTGAGGAGCCACCACACTATCTTCCACAATGGTTGAACTAATTTACACTCCCACCAACCATGTAAAAGTGTTCCTTTTCTCCACAACCTCTCCAGCATCTGTTTTTTTTTTTTGAGACAAGAGTCTTGCTCTATTGCCCAGGCTGGAGTGCAGTGGCACGATTTCAACTCACTGTAACCTCTGCCTCCTGGGTTAACACAATTCTCCTGTCTCCGTCTCCTGAGTAGCTAGGATTACAAGTGTGCACCACTATGCCCAGCTGTGTTTTACATTTTTAGTAGAGATGGTGTTTCACTATGTTGGCCAAACTGGTCTCAAACTCCTGACTTCATAATGCACCTGCCTTGGCCTCCCTGGGTGCTGGGATTACAGGTATGAACCACTGCGCCTGGCCTTGACTTTTTAATAATAGCCATTCTGACTGGTGTGAGACGATATCTCATAGTGGTTTTGATCAGCAGTTTTCTAATAGTCAGCAATGTTGAGCTTTTTTTCATATATTTGTTGGCCACATTTATGTCTTTTGAGAAGTATCTGTTCATGTCCTTTGCACACTTTTTAACTGAGTTATTTGTTCTCCCAGCACCATTTATTAAATAAGGGATCCTACTTAATAATAAGGGATATATCCTAGCTTGATTCCTAGGTATTTTATTTTTCCTTTTTTTGTGGCAATTGCAAATGGGAGTTCATTCATGAGTTGGCTCTTGGCTAGCCTGTTGTTGGTATATAAGAATGCTAGTGATTTTTGCACATTGATTTTATATCTTGAGACTTTGCTGAAGTTGCTTATCAGCTTGAGAAGGTTTTGGGCTGAGATGATGGCATCTGCAAACAAAGATAGTTTGCCTTCTTCTCTTCCTATTTAAATACACTTTATTTATTTTCCTTGTCAGATTGTCCTGGCCAGAACTTCCCTGCAGTCCTGTTTATACGGGTATTGTTAGAACTAGATTGGCAATGGTGGCCCACCTCTGTAATGGCAGACTCTCTCTGTAATGGCAGGCTGCCTCAGCAATGGCGGACTACTTCCATAGTGGTGGACTACCTCGATAATGGTGGAGACCCTTCCCCCACAGAGCTGGACCATCCTGGGTTCAGCTGTGCTTGCTGTGAATCTCTCAATCCAGAGCGTTTCAGATTCCTGTTTTTTCATGGGGTTGGGACTAGCTGAGCCTGATCACCTGGCTCCCTGCCTCAGACCCCCCCCCCATTTTTTTCAGTTGAATGGGTGACTCTGTCTCCCAGGTGTTCCAGTCGCCTGTTGAAAAGGTGCTGAGATCTGTGTAATTTCCCATGTGGCAACCCACTGCGCTGACTGAAACAGCAGCACTGAGATTCATGGCGCTTTTTTGCCCAGGAATCTCCTGGCCTGGCTCCCTGTTTCAGACCCTTTTTATCAGTTGAGTGGGCTACTCTGTCTCCCAGGAGCTCCAATCACCAGCTACAATGGCACCCAGACCTGTGTATTTTGTCCAGAGACTCACTGCGCTGGCCAAAACAGCCACGCTGGCCAAAACAGCCACGCTGGCAACCTATGGGGCTCCTCTGCCTGGGAATCTCCTTGTCTGTGGGCAATAAAACTCCATCTGGAAATGCGGCGTCCACTCACCCTCCATGCTTTTGCTGGGAGCTGCAATCCTGAGCTGCTCCTAATTGGCTATTTTGGATCCTTCCTTTCTGGAAAACACCTGAGTAAATTTCTTAATCTTGAGTTCTAATTTGATTGCACTGTGGTCTGAGAGACTGGTTATGATTTCAGTCCTTTTGCATTTGCTGAGGAGTGTTTTACTTTCAATTATGTGATCAATTTTAGAATGCCATGTGATGATGGAAAGAATGTATATTACATTTTCTTTGGGTGGAAAGTTCTGTATATACGTATCAGGTCCACTTGATTCAGAGCTGAGTTCAAGTCCTGAGTGTCTTTGTTGATTTTCTGTCTCGATGATCTGTCTAATATTGTTGGTGGGTTGTTGAAGTTTCCCAGTGTGGGATTGCTTCATGAATCTGGGTGCTCCTTTATTGGGTACATGTATATTTAGGACACTTAGGTCTTCTTGTTGAATTGAACCTTTTATCATTATGTAATGCTCTTCATCATTTTTTTTATCTTTGTAGATTTAAAGTCTGTTTTTTCAGAAACTGGGATTGCAACCTCTACTTTTTTCTGTTTTCCATTTGGTTGGTAAATTTTCCTCTATCTCTTTATTTTGAGCCTATGTGTGTCTTTGCATGTAAGATGGGTCTCTTGAAGACAGCATACTGACGGGTCTTGGTTCTGTATCCAGCTTTCCATTCTGTGTCTTTTAATTCAGGCATTAGGCCATTTACATTTAAAGTTGGTATTATTGTTATTATTATTATTATTATTGTTTTTGAGGCAGAGTCTCTTTCTGTTGCCCAGGCTGGATTGCAGTGGTGCATCTCAGCTCACTGCAACCTCTGCCTCCTTAGTTCAAGCTAATCTCCTGCCTCAGCCTCCTGAGTATCTGGGACTACAGGTATGTGCCACCATGCCTGGCTAATTTTTTTGCATTTTTAATAGAGATGAGGTTCCACCATGTTGGTCGGGCTGGTTGAACTCCAGACCTCAAATGATCTGCCTGTCTTGGCCTCCCAGAGTGCTGGGATTACAGGCGTGACCCACTGTGGCCTGCCTAAAGTTAGTATTATGTGTGGATTTGATCCTGTCATCATGATGCTAGCTGGTTATTTTGCAGACTTTTTATGTGGTTGCTTCATAGTGTCACTGGTCTGTGTACTTCACTGTGTTTTTGCAGTGGCTAGTAATGGGTTTTGCTTTACATATTTAGTGTTTCCATCAGGAGCTCTTGCAGGGCAGGTCTGGTAGTAATGAATTTCCTCAGCATTTGTTTGTCTGAAAAGGATCTTATTTTCTTTGCTTATGAAGCGTGGTTTGACCAGATTTGAAATTTTGGATTGGAAATTATTTTCTTTAAGAATGTTAAATATTTGCCTCCAATCTCTTGTGGCTTGTAGGGTTTCCACTGAGAGGTCCATTGTTGATGGGATTCCCTTTGCAGGTGACCCTGCTTTTCTCTCTGGCTGCCCTTAACATTTTTTCTTTCACTTTAACCTTGGAGAGTCTGATGATTATATGTCTTGGGATGATCTTCTCATGGAGTATCTTATGGGGTTCTCTGCATTTCCAAAATTTGAATGTTGGCCTGTCTTGCTAGGTTGGAGAAGTTCTCCTGGATGATACCCTGAAGTACATTTTCCAACTTGATTCCAGTTTCCCTGTCTCTTTAAGGTATCCCAATCTATCATAGATTTAGTCTCTTTATATAATCCCATATTTCTCAGAGGTTTTCTTCATTTCTTTTCATTCTTTTTTCTCTATTTAAAAACAACTTTAAATTTTTTCTTCTTTCTCTCTCTCTCTCTTTTTCCATCTTTTTGTCAGGAGACTAGATACATGTTTTGGCATTTTCTCTATTTTTTCCGCCTGTCTTATTTCAGAAAAATAGTCTTCCAGCTCTGAGATTCTTTCTCTGCCTGATGTATTCTGCTGTTAATACTTGTAATTGCATTGTAAAGTTTTGTAGTGTGTTTTTCAGCTCTTAAGAGGTTGGTTCTATTCCTCTCTAACTGGCTATATTGGCTGTCAGCTCTTTTATTGTTTTATCATGATTCTTAGCTTCTTTTGCAATGGATTACCACATGCTCTTTTAGTTTCATAAGTGAAGTTTATTATTACCTACCTTCTGAAGCCTACTTCAGTCATTTCAGCAATCTCAATTTCAGCCCAGTTCTCAGCCCTTGCTGGAGAAGCGTTGTGGTCATTTGGAGGAAAAGGCACTCTGGATTTTTGAGTTTTAAGCATTTTTGGGTTGATTCTTTCTCATCTTTGTGGGCTTATCTACTTTTGATCTTTGAGGTTGCTGACCTTTGGATGGGGTTTTTGTGTTTTGTTGTTGCTGTTGGTTTCTGTTTGCTTTTCTTTTAGCAGTCTAGCCTCTCTCTCTCTCTCTCTCTCTCTCTCTCTCTCTCTCTCTCTCTCTCTCTCTGTCTGTCTTTCGTTTTCTGTTGCAGATGAGGCATCGGATGCTTTTCCTTTGTCAGTGACTTGCTCTCTGTCTGCCCCTCAAACTGCAGACTCAGGACCCCTCTGGCGTGGAGTGCTTCTCTCCATTTGTCCAATTATTCTGTCTCCTTTCCTTGCTTTTCTGCATCTGGAGCTCCTCCTGTTTCACATGGCATCGCTTGCTCTGCTCCTGTCAGTCTCACACCTTCTTCCTCGAGGCTCTCACTCCTCACGTTCTCCTGCACTTTGGAGATGCTGCTTGTTCTTGACTGAACTCCCCTTTTTTTCATCTGCTGAGTGGTTTCAGAAGATAATT
Source organism: Plecturocebus donacophilus (assembly GCA_004027715.1). NCBI lineage: Eukaryota > Metazoa > Chordata > Mammalia > Primates > Pitheciidae > Plecturocebus > Plecturocebus donacophilus. The sequence goes on along the minus strand of PVKP010049742.1, from coordinate 7,677 downwards.
TTATTTTTTATTTAAGAGTTCTTTTTTCTCCTTTAGTTTTGTTTTATTTTGAGTTGTTTGTTTTTATGCTTGAATCCCTGGGCCTTTGTTGACTTTTCCTCCCAGGTACCCAGCAGACACTGAGGATTCACTTGCATTCAGGACCCACTGGCCTCTGCTGTTGGTTCAGGGTGGGCTTGGGGCCTGGGGCCTGGTGAGGCGGAGATGAAGCTGTGCCTGAATCTCCACATTCTCAGCATGGCTTGGTGCCCTTGACTGCCCTCTGCCTGAGGACTGGCTATGTTCCCAGCCCAGGCTTGCCCAAAACCCTTGTTACCCTCTGTCCTCCCTGATGCCTGTCAGTTGTTTGAGCCCCGCTGAGCTTGGCACTGCACTGTGTCATTGAATCCCACATCACCTTGCGAGGTACAGGTTACTGCACTGTTTTCAGGTGAGGAATCTCCAGGCTGTGTGATGTGTGTGAGGGCCAAGGGTGACAGCCATTAGGGCCTACATCACGTCATGCCTTAGCTTCACACCACTTCTGTTTCTTCATGTGGTGAACACAGCAGCCACGCTGGAAGGAGACACACTTTCTTTTCTGTCTCCCCACTGACCTCTAGAAGGGTATTGAGGGCAGGGATGGATCTTGGTCATTTTGTGTTTTCTGGGCTTTGGTTAGGGGCTGGCACAATTTGTATAAGTTTTTTGAACAAATAGGGGTTACCCAGGACTAGCAAAGACTCTGCCTTAGGGCACAAGAAAAACAAATCTAAGTACTTGCATGTAGTCAGGCTCTGTTCTCACCAGCACATCACTGTGTTATCATTCATGGGTTAATGTAATATGAAGTTTCTCCCTAGCTTGAAGATACATCTTTTTTCTTGAAATAAGCTTTTTCGGTATAAAGAATATGTGCTAATTAAGTGAAACCTGGAAAATGAAGGAGCTGAAAAGAAACCCAATCTCTCTTGGTTTTCCCCACCCAAAGCTGTGATTCCAGAAATGCTTCTGCATTTCCTGTAGACTCCCTGCTTTTACTGGAGTGGACTGGACCACATAGTGGCTTCTTGCTGTGCTTAGGAACCTGTGCCTCTTCCCCAGTGACCAAACGCATCTGTCTTGGGTGCTGCTGGGGTGGCTGACCTGGGATGTGAGGGGCTGCACCTAGCTCTCCCCCAGCGAGCAAGAGTCCCTCTGTTAGGTCTTGCTCAGTCCCCTGGCTCTAGCTCCCCTGGCTTCTCTAGAGTGCACATTTATAGTAAGGAACTGGTGTACTATTAAGGGCAATGTCTGGGGAGTGTGATTCTGTGCAAATACGTTGGCATGTCTGTGGTTGTGCCTGTGACAGGTGAGGATGTATGTGGTTGACTGTGTGTGTTGTGTGGCAAAGGGAGACATGTGTGGCCCATTGTGAAAGGGTAGCATTCCTATGAGGCCCTTCTCATGGTAGGTGCTGATTGGTTCTTACCTCGTTGGCGGGGATGGCCACAGAGTCCCCTTTGGAGAATTTGCTGCTTGTCTTCCTGGCCACATGTGTGCGCAGACACAGTGGTGTACGTGAGTCACGTGTTCTCTTTCCCTCTTTCCCAGAGTGGCCCTGTTTGTGCTTGAGGATATGTCTGTGAACATCTCATTGGATCTTCAAAAGTGAGCACAGTTGGGCTGGATGTGTGCTGTGAAGTGTGTGTGTGTTTGAGACTCCTGTGTTCCTGTGTGTGACTCCTGTGTTCCTGTGTGACTGTGTGTGGGTGCATGGGGGATTCAGAGTCTGTGGGCTTGTTCTGTGCACAGCTCTGCCTATGTGTGTGTCCCTGCTTCTCTGCACTGCATGCCTGCCTCCCTCCTGCTCCACTGCTGCCTCTGAGGGGAGTGGCCCTTTCTGGCTTTCAGTAGGGCTGGCCACATGCCACTGAAAGTCTGGGTATGCACAAGTACACATGTATACAAACACACAAAGTGCACAGAGCACACTGCCCACACACTTCTCTCCTGTGCCACTGAGAGCCTGGGTGTGCACACATGCATGTGTGTGCAAACACAGTGCACGTAGTATGCATGCTCACACACTGTCCTTGCATGCCACTGAGAGCCTGGGTGTGCACAATTGTGCACATGTGTACAGTGCATGTAGTGCACATGCCCATACACCCTCTCTCACCTGTGCCACTGAGAGCCTGGGTGTACACCCAAATGTACATGTGTACAGACAGAAAATGCACATAGCACACTTGTCCACACCACCTGTGCTCTTTTGTGCTTCTGAGAACCTGAGTGTGCACACATACACACGTGTATACAAACACACAGAAAGTACACGTAGCATACACCTCTCCCCACCTCCTCACACAGGGACCCCATGCTCAACCCCAGATATCCAAAGCCCACTGAGATGCCCAAGGCTGGAGCACAGCTGTCTGTTCTCTTAGAACACTGACAGGCATGCACATGGCCAGGCTGTGTACAAACTAAGAAGCCCTTACACAGGCAGATGTACACTACTGCAGAGACACACAGCCAGCTCCTATGCAGATGCACATACAGACGGCCTAATCTCTTGCAGACATACCCGAACCCTCCCAATACCCACAGAGACCCTTCCCTCCTGCAAAGACACACAGCCAGCTCCTGTGCAGGTACACACCTGAACCCTGCCGTAGCCACAGAGATCCTTCCCTCAGTTGTTAAGCATTGATCAAACCTCTCTCAGTGTGAGGGGCTCAGTGGTGAAAAAGACAACGTGGCCCTGTCTTCATGGAGCCTACAGTCTTGTCTGGGAGTTGGGCATGGAACAGGTCAACAAGAAAACACAGTGACAGGTGGTGATGTGGTCAGGGCCACTGTCGGAGGTGAGCCGAGAGCTCTGTTCTAAACAGTGTGTCCAGAGCAGGTAATCTGTGCAGGTGACATTAATGCTGAGACACAAAGCTGTGTGGGAAGGAGTCCAGCTGAGGGACGCATTTCACACTTGGGATACTGTGTGAGGGGCCAGGACACAGCAGGAGTGGTGTGCATGGACACGGGAGAAGGCTGCTGGGTTGGGTGGTGAGTAGGGGAGAGAAGCAGTCAGGCTGGAGCCTGGACAAGGTTTCCAACAGTGAGTATTGTGGATGTTGAACAGCCGTGGACCACACATAAACCGATGAGCTTGGCTGTGTTCCAGAGGCAGCCCATGGGTGCCGACCCCCGTGTCCATGAGGGAGAGAGAGGGCCAGATGCTGCAGAGCTCCGTGGGCTATGCTGAAGAGATGGGATTTAGGGAGGGACTAACTCAGTCAGATTTATGTCTTTAGGGGAAAAAGTTTCAGGTGCTCATGGAGAGTGGCCTGGGGACATCAGGGCTGTGCTCCTAGAAGGTGACCAGGGATACTGGGGACCAGAAGACAGTGAGCGCAGACCATCTGCTTCAATGCTGCTCTCACATCTGGCACCCAGTAACCATGGAGATTACCAAGGCCTTGTTTCCCTCAGCTGTGAAGTGGAGGTCATAGGGGCCACTGGCACAATTATCTGTGACCAGATGGGGCTGGGGGCAAGCGTCCTCAAGGGTGTGTCTGTGGGGGTCCACAGGTGGGGTAGGCAGATGCCCACTGGTCCCCAAACCCTCAGTAATCCCCCTGTCCTCTCAGGATCCTCCTTCGCCCATGCCAGCCTCAAGAGCAGGAAGACAGAGAGCTCACACTTCTGGAGGAAGGAGAAGATGTTCTGGTTTTTCATCCGGCGCATGGTGAAGGCTCAGAGTTTCTACTGGGTGGTGCTGTGTGTGGTGACCATGAACACACTGTGCGTGGCCATGGTGTATTACAATGAGCTGCAGTGGCTTACCACGGCGCTGTGTACGTATCCCTTTCCCTCCCTCAGGTGCCTCCTGAGCCATCTCTGCTCTCAACCTGAGTACCCTGGTCCACGCCTGGAACCACCCTGGGTGGGACGGGACCCAGCCCTATGTTGCCCAAAGTGTCCCACAGCCCTAGTCAGCCCCCTAGGGCTTCTGTGTGGGCCTGGGCTGTGTCCAGAGCTGGAGGGTGGCCTCTCCAGCCCCTGGGTTCCAGAAAGCGCAGCTGAATCTGCTAGATCCCTGTCCCTCAGCATAGTGTGAGACTGGTTGAGGGACTCTGGGCACCTAGGGCAGGGTATATGTGAGACAGCCAGGGGCGAGCCAGGCCAGGCAGATAGGTGTCCTCCCCAAGAGGGCTTCAGACCACAGACAGGCGACTCGGCTCCATGCTTCTTTCCACCACATAGCTACTGCTTCTGCCCTGGATTCCTGAGTGGAGAGTCCTGGCTTCTTTCCCTCCTCCGGTTCCCCTGGTTACCTTCATTTTTCTTTATAATTGGTTGAATCTGGATGCATTCATGCCCTTCTGTGGAGTGAGCTGACTGTAGTTCTATTCCACAAGCCTCAGGACAGGGGCCAGGATGGGCCCTTCCAGGCCTGGTCTGTCACAGCCTCGGACTCTCTGGCCATGTGGATACAGTGTTGCTCTGTGGTCTCCCTTGGGGAACCCAAGGCACTGGCAGGGGGCCTTTGTGACCCATGCAGAGGGGCTCTGGGACTTTGTAGCCAGGAGTATTGGGCCTTTCCAGGCTGCTTTTGTATTCCCTTGGGCTTGCTGGGGTGCTCTGGACTGGACTGTGTGTGGCACAGCTTTCGTACCACATCTCATACCTGGTGGTCCATACAGCCGGGCCCAGGTCGGAACTGTAGGGCCCGATGGTCTCAGGTGAGGGTGGATCCTTTGGTCCCCAGCAGCCCTGCCTGAGGGTTGCTGGGCATCCGTGCCTCTCACAGGGCCTTCTTGGCTTCTCCAGGGACACTGCTTGGCCTTGTTATCATCCCATGCTTTGCTTGAGTGCCTGGTGATTTTCTGGCTGATTTCAGAGGCCAGGCTTGCTGTGGGTAACTTGCTCCAAGGAACTGGTTGTCTATGTCCTTTGGCCATAGAAAGTGGAGGTGTTCCTTCCTTGAAATCCCTGTCTGTTTGAACGGCACCTGAGTGGGCTGTAAAGCTGTCATTTCTGCTTGACCCAGGTCTGGGCTGCTGCAGACTTGCCCCTGACCGAGGCTATCTGGACCTGTGCAGCACAGCCCTAGGTGGAGAAGATTTTAGAAGCACAGGGGTGGGAGGAGTGTGTGGCCCCCTCTTCCAGCATCTGCTTTATCAGAAGTTGTGTCTGCTGAAGGTCCTGTGTCCCGACAGAGACCGTGGGGGGATTCAGAAGTCCTGGGAAGGCTGGGCTGGACTCTGCCCATGTGTGGACTCTCACGGGCCTGCCCTTCATGCCCTCCTGGTGCCTTGTTCTCCATATGGGCTCTGCCCTGGGCTCTGCTGCCTCCCTACCCCTGCTGCCCTGGCACAGCCATGGTGCCTTTGGTCTGACCAGCACTGTGAGAAGTTAAGAGCCAATCTCTGATCAGCCCTTTGGGAGGACAGTCAGAGACAGTGGCCTCACCCTGACACCTAGCTCAGCCAGCAGCTGGGCTGGCTTGGCCTCTTGCCTCAACCAGCTCTGGAGGCACGCTGTTCTCCTGTGCTGCCACCCTCCTTCTGCTTGTGCTGGGTGAGCAGGGTCTCTGTGCCTTGAATTCCCAGCACAGCCCTCTAGCCCTGGCATGGCCTCCTTCAGTCCTGAGGCCTGGAAGGGTCAGCAGGACTATTGGAGGGACTCCTGGACCCAAGACAGTCCCCCTCTGCTGCTGTACCCACAGGAACCTCTGTGTGACTCGCTGGAAATGCAAGGGGGTGGGGCCTGTTGGCAGCCTTGTGCTGGACTGGAGTGCAGTAGTGGAGGAGGTCCAGCCTGAGGTCAGCAAACACGAAGAGAGCACAAGTCAGCCACAGTGCTGTGGGCGTTCTGGGGAGAGATGTCTGGGAATTCCCAGTGGAAAGATGGGAGATTCTGACAAGGAAGTTGAGGAACCCCAACCTCGGTCAGATATTGGGGTAAGACCAGAGGCAGAAGGACCAGCTGGAGGCTGTAGCCAGGCCTCTCCTTGGGTTGAATGAGGCCCTTTGCGTCATAGCCCCAGGCCCTCCTCTGGTGGGGAGGGGCACCCCCATCATCCTAGAACTTACACCTGGGCTGATCTCTGGAGATTGCTTCCTGCTGAGCCTGTCCTTCTCCGGGTCTCAGAGGCACTGGGCACTCACCACCTTTCAGACTGGAACAGGTACCTCTCTGTGTCCCTCTCAATCCATCAATCTTTTCCTGGGCTGAGACTTCAGAGCATGGGACCATAGGCCAGGCCTTTAAGGCTCAGCCCTGGGAAGGCCCAGAGGTCTGGTGTCCTCCAGTGTGGACTGGAGCCAGAGTGGGAGGAGGCCTCGAGCTAATCCCCCTCTTCTCTGGCTCCTCCTAGATTTTGCAGAGTTTGTTTTCCTGGGTCTCTTCCTCACAGAGATGTCTCTGAACATGTATGGCCTAGGGCCTAGAAGCTACTTCAGTCTTCCTTCAACTGCTTCGACTTTGGGGTGAGTGAGAGGCCTCATCAGGGTGCCTACAGGGGCCAAAGCCGTGTCCTTTCCTAGGGTTATACACAGTCCCCTCCCGTAAGCCATGCCGTGTGGGCTGGGGTTTGTGACCCTACGTGGGTCAGAAAGGCTACCTGAAGACAGAGAAGAGCAGGGGGCTGACAGAGGGAGGCCTGTCCTGGCTGGGCCTGACAGGGATGCCAGCCTCATCTGCTCTCTGTTAGTGCAAGGTCACCCTTCTCTCTTCTGATCCCATCTGTGGACTTTCATGATCAGGTGAAGGCTCTGCAGCTACCTCCATGCCTGGAATCTCACCTGTGCAGGGCTCAGTCTCTCCCCAATGGAGCTCAGGGGGCCTCTGGCCCTGGGCAGGCTTGGGTACATCCACCAGCACTTCTGGGGGTTGCAGCATGATAGGCCATGATGGTCCTGCCCTCTTTTTGGGGCTTGAGGAAGTGGTGGGCCTGGCCTGGGTCTCTTTGCCAATTTCTGTAGGTGAGGGAAGCCTTGAACACAGTGTGTTTCATGGCCTACCATGACACTTGAGTGCAGAGGGCAGGGCAGGGCAACTGAGAAGCTCCTCACCAGAACCTGGCAGGGAGCACAGGACAGTTTCTGGGAGCTGAGCCCAGAGCCTAGGGATGTGGCACTGTAGGCACCTGCCCAGAGGCTGAGTTCTGAGCCTTTCTGCTGGAGGCTGGCAGTGATGGGTGGGCACGCTGCCCCCTGAGGTAGGAGGCAGGAGTGGGAGAACTACTCCCTCCAAGGGTTTATTCCAGAGCACCTCAAACCCTCCAGTAAGGTGTGATAAGTAGGAACATTGCCCCGCTAGAAAGGAGTGATGGGTAGGAGCACTGCCCCTTCCAGGAAGGAGTGAAGGGTGGGAGCACTGACCCCCCAGTAAAGAGTGAAGGGTGGGAGCACTACTCCCTCAGGAAGGAGTAAAAGGTGGGAGCATTATCCTCCCAGAATGGAGTAAAGGATGGGAGCACCACCCCTGAGGAAGGAGTGAAGGACGGGAGCACTGCCCCCACCAGGAAGGAGTGAAGGGTGGGAGCACTACTTCCCCAGGAAGGAATGAAGGGCAGGAGCACTTCTCCCAGGAAGGAGTGAAGGGTGGCAGCAGTGCCCTCCAGGAAGGAGTGATGGGTGGGAGCATTGCTTCCTCAGGAAGGAGTGAAGGATGGGAGTACTGCCACCCCCCAAGAAGGAGTAAAGGGTGGGA
>PVKP010049741.1:0-13782 GCA_004027715.1 Plecturocebus donacophilus | reverse complement strand
CTGTTGCAGTTTGAATGCCCCCACCAAAACCCACATTGAAATGTAATTTCTGTTGTAATAGTCATCTTAAGATGTGGAGCCTTTAAGAGGTGATTAGGTCATGAGGGCTCTGTCCTCATGAATGGATTAATACTGTTATCTTGGAAGTGGTTTAGTTATCATGGGAGTGGGCTCCTGATACAAGGATAAGTTCATCCCCCCCCCCGCCATTTGCTCACTCTGTTTTGTGTGCTGGTTTCTACCCTTCACTCTTACACCATGGGATGACACTCACCAGGTGCAAGCACCATGCTCTACGACTTCTCAGCCTCCAGAACCATGAGCCAAATAAACCTTTGTTCTTCATATCATAAATTACCCAGTCTGTGGTATTTTGTTATAGCAGCAGAAAATGGACTAAGAGAATCCCTATCCCTACTTCTGTCTTATCCCTAACTCTATACTCATCTCATTCTTATACCCATCACTAACTTTATCCCTCTCCCTATTTCTATCCCTATCCTTATGCTTATCTCTATCTCTATCATTTCTATCTCTATCTCTATCGCTATCCTTATTCCAATTCCTAACAGCAGGGCTGTTATACATATGAGTCTGAAACAGCGTATGCAAGACACTTTGTAAGTGGTAAAGCTCTCAGCAAATTCAGGGAGGGGGTGTTGGCATAAACCAGTGGTTCCCAATCTTAATGTTCCCCAGAATCACCTGGAGGATTGAAACAGATGGCTGGGTCCCACCCAGCATTTCTGACTCAGCAAGAATTTTATTTATAACAAGTTCTCAGGTGTTGGTCCCACTGCAGGTCAGGGGACCAGTATATCCTTTGGCTCTCTAAGGTGGTCTTTATAGGTTATACTGAGACAGACAAATACTTTCTGGTAGTCTCCACCACAAAAGTAGGATATACTTTGTTAAAACTTACAGATTTTTTAAAAATGTGTTTATTAATCATCACAATTATGCTATGAAGAAAGTATTGTTGCATTTGTTTAACTGATGGACTTAAGTTGGGTTAAAATATTTTTAAGGTGCTCAGAGACAGGGTGGAAAGTTCTAGAACTGCCTTCCTCCAACCTGGTCTTTCCCAAGAACTGGCCCAAACCAAGGACTCCCTCAGAAGCATGCACTGTCTCTGAACCCCAGCACAGCGATCCTTGGCCAACTGCAGTCTTGGCAAGTCCCTGTTTGCAAAAGCACTCTGTCAGCACCCTGATTAGTATCACTGGCACTTGTCTGAAAATGGGCCCTCATTCTCTCTCTTCCTCCTGCCTCCCTTCTCCTGGGTAAATTTGGACAAAAGCTGGCATCTGCTATAATTCACATTGTATGCCATGTTTCCACCAAGGCTGTGAACAGGAGCCCGGGCACCTAGAGGGGACTCTATGGAAAGATGAGTAACTGAAACTTGTTTCTCAAAACAAACAAACAAATCATAATCCTGACTCCATTCTCTTTAATGCACTGCCAAGTTCGGTAATTCAGAACAAATGATCATATTCTCACCATACTGCTTGTTTTGCTCTAAGAAAATGTTTAAAATTGATTTTTAGCTCATAAGAACTAATGAAGTTGTCGATTTGGCAAGGAGACATCCGCACTCTCGTGCCCAGTGCTCCATTGTTCACAACGGCCAAATTACGGAATCAACCTCAGTGTCCATCAACAGATAAATGAAGAAAATGTGGTATAGATATACACAATGGAATACTATACAGCCCTAAAAAAGAAGGACATCTTGTCACTTGCAACAACATGAATGAACCTGGATGACACTATATTTGCAAAATAAACCAGGCACAGAAAGCCAAATACTGGATGTGGTATCTAAAAATGTCAAACTCATAGAAATAGAGAGTAAAATGGTAGTTACCAGGGGCTAGGGTCGGGGAGGAAGACCGGGGAGACGTCGGTCAAAGGACACATTTCAGTCAGACAGGAGGAATGAGTCAGATCTGCTGTATAACACAATGACTATAGTTAATAACAACCTATTATGTACTTAAAAATTGCTAAGAGAGTAGATTTCAAATGTTCTCACTATGAATACATAGGTATTCCAAAAAATTATTTTTCTGCCAATTATCTAAAAATAAAACAAAGCTGTTGACTTGGGGTTCGTGAAGGGACTACCATGTACTGTAGCGGATCGTGGGGGGCTGACATGGGGAAATTGTGAGTGAGTGAGGCTGGAGATCAGGGCTCACCCTCTACCCCAACCTTCCCAGTGTATCCCTGTTCTGCATTTCCCAGAATCCCTGTAGCATGCTCCTGATGGAAGCACCTGCATTGAATTGAACACTCCTACATGGCGGAGGCTCTGCCAGCACTGCCTGGCACTCCCGCAGGCGAGCCCCTGCACAGAGCTGTCAACCCTTCCTCTTGCAGCTTCTCTATCTGGGTGGCGTCTGCAGTGGCTGTCTCCTGACTCTGATGGTGGCCTGACTCTCGAGCTGGAGGAGGAGACACAGATTCCCTGTTGAGCAGGTAGCAGCTCCTTAGCGGGGCCCAGTTTTGTTTTCAAAGTCGTTCCTGGATATTCAGCTCCATTCCCATTTCTTCACTCTCTCCAATGATTCTACTTACCCTGTGGTATCCTGGAGCTAATTCCTTCCTGGCTAAACTAGCTGGAGTGCATCCTGTTCTCTGAGACGGAGCCCCACTGATATAGTGCAGCTATGCATTTTCTAGGGAGATGCTCCATCATTCCTACCAGCTTCCTGAAAGGACGAATATCCCAGAGAGGCTGAAAGCCTCACCCACTTGCAATCCACAGGAAGTTCTGGCGGGCCAGGGCAGGTGCCCTAGAATACTTGAGGGGAATCAAATCATGCTGAACTTGTGTTACAGAGAGTGCTTCTAAAAAGCTCTGCTAATTTGCATTCTGCCCATCTGGAGTTTCAGAGCTTGGGTCTAATTAACACATTGCTCACCTGAAGCCATTTTCACTTTAGATCCAATTCAACAGATTCAATGACTTGTTTAAGAAACATTCACCGAGTAAGCATTCACCAGATCCTATGCGAGGAGCTGGGGAAACAGATACACCTGCTGCGGCTCCTGTCTGGGGGAGCTCAGCCACTGCATAAGGAGGAGAAAGCCTAGAAATGAAACCACTGCACGTTAAGGCCATTGTGGTCACAGCAGAAGTTACGTATCAGGTGGTGAGAAGGGAGAGCGAATGAGGCAACAATGTCCTACCAAACATCTGTGAGCACCAACTGTGGCAGATTGCAAAAAGGTCATAAATTCTTTTTTTTTTTTTTTTTTGAGAGGGAGTTTTTCTCCTGTTACCCAGGCTGTAGTGCAGTGGTGCGATCTCGGCTCACCACAACCTCTGCCTCCTGGGTGCAAGTGATTCTCCTGCCTCAGCCTCCCGAGTAACTGAGATTACAGGCTGAGTCACCACGCCCGGCTAATTTTTGTATTTTTAATAGAGACGGGGTTTCACCATGTTGACCAGGATGGTCTCGATCTCTTGACCTCGTGATCCACCCGCCTCGGCCTCCCAAAGTGCTGGGATTGCAAGTGTGAGCCACCGCAACCGGCCTAAGGGCCACAAATCCTTCCCCTCCCATCAGGAACTGGAGACTGCTTCTTCATCCCTAGAATATGAGTTGATCATGTGACTAGCTTTAGTCAATGGGACATTAGCAAACATGATGCAACATTACATGGACTAACAGGTAAAAAGTAAGTGTGCATTGGGGTCCTCTCTTGCTGTCCTTGGAAATCCTGCAGCCACCATCATGCAAACTGGTGGATGTACTTGGGATCATGAGAGATGTATGGCCCAGTAACCCCCATTAACTCTATCTGACCCTCAGCCAATCAGCAGCCAACTGCCAAGCGCAGGTGTGAAACTACCTGACCACCAGCTGCCCACAGATGAATGAACCCAGCCAAAACGAGCAGAGGAGCCAGCGTGGCCCAGCCCAAGTCACTGGGCCACAGAATCATTAGCTAATAAATAATTGTTATTTTAAGCCACCAAGTGGTGGGATTGATACACCTGCTCTGTGCCTATATTTCTACTGGGCTTCCAGGCAAAGTTTCAGGAGAAATAGAAGAAATATTCTCTGTTTTCAAGGAACTAAGACATCACACCTGAAATTTGCCTTTGGCATAGGGGACTGAGTATGACATGGTATCAGTTTTCCAGGTCTGCCTTCTCAATCCAGAAGAGGTCAGCCGTTGTTAACACTCCAAGTGCTTTTGTGTAAAAATACATTCTCCAAAGGAGGTTGAGAATAGACATTTCCATCAGAGTCAAGAATGGGGATGGTGGTAAAAGAATATGGCAATGAGGCAGGGATGCTGGTATGGCAATAAGGCAGGGATGCTGGTAGCAACAATCCCCATTGTCCTTTTTGCCAATGTAGCCCAGAAGTTGGGGATTGAAAGGACGCTGGTTGCTTGTTAGGTAGCCCAGATGTGAATTCCAGCTCCATCGCTCAGTTCTGATGAGATCTTAGGCAAATCACTTCACCCTCCAGGGCCTGTTTCCTCATCAGCCACTTGGGCTGACAACACAGACTCCCAGGGTATAAGGAGGAGCAGATGCATAGACATGGGTGGTGGGCTCAGCATATACACGCCCACTTCATCTTCTCTCTCACTGGCCCTGCAAAAGAGCAGGGAAGTGGCCCAGACTCCCCATAATCCCAGTGGTCATCTATGCCGCAAACAGCCCCAGTAACTGGAAGGTTCGTTCAGAGTGAATCATTTGGTGCCTGTGAGGCCTGGCTCTTTCCCCACTGGGCTCAGCTCCAACCTCCCTCCTCTCTTGATTCCCCACATCTCCTTGTAGATTCCTCTCGTCCTCCTTCATTTATTCCTGTCTTCATTGCGTCTGGGGAGAGTGTCCTGCTCGCTTGGGGTCCTGGGCCTCCTTGCAATGCCACATCCTCATCCCAGCCCCCACCAAGTCTAGCTGGGTACCTCTGTAGGGTTGGGATGGAGCTGGCCAAATGAGGCCGGTGAAGGCCTGAGCTCTGGAGCAAGCAGCTTTCTTCTCTTACAAGCTGATGCCTGCAGGATGGGGCTCAGCCTACTGGAAACAGCTGGATCTCCCTCGGGTGAAGCAGCAAACTCGGGCTGGTGGGAAGAGCTCTGCAGAGTCACCCCTAATGAGGCCAGCAGGGTAGGGCAGGTGAAGGGCACAGAACCAAGAACCAGGAGGCCTGAATTCTGTCCCCAGCCTGGTGGTGCTGGACCATTCTAGGACCCACACTGGGGACGCAGCACCTGCTGTTCCATGAGCTGCCCCATGGGGTCAGGACACAAATGGCAGAGGGAGAGGCCTTGCTCCCCTCCACGGGCTCTGTCAGCAGAGAGCACAAAGCAGCTGCTGCAGCACAGACATCTCTTCCCGATCTCTCATGCTCTCTTTACAGTGTGTGCAAGTTGATACTCCACTGCATGATAGAGCTATTGCTTTTATGGTAAAAGGTCTTAAATTACTTACCTATTAAATTATCCAATTCTTACTCTAAAAGAAGAGTTGGAGGACATTGGCATCCGGGAAGCCATGCCCCATTGTCCTGCAAGTTCAGGCCCCTGCCAGGCGTCCCCGGGTCAGAGGTCTTTCCATCTCAGAGCAGCAGGAGTACAGCGTCCCCAGATGGCCCATCCAACTCGGACACACAACAGCTGCGTCTAAGTTGTGCTTAGTGTATGCTTTTCAAAACCAATGCCAGGCAGAGTTTTGTGCCAGTGCAGGTACCAGAGAGAGACCAGGTGATGTCTCTGGAATCACAGGAATTTTTTGTTTGTTTGGGCAGAGCATTGGAAATGTGGCCAGCCTGGAATGTGGGGAGTGCGTTTTCATGGGCACTGGGTTTCTTCACACTTCTCTCTTTGTCTGAGAACGTGGCTGGGCTCGGGAGGCAGGCTCGCCCCTGCTGCAAGACTGGAGAAAGGAAGGAAAACACAAGTTCTTGAGGCCACGGTTTTGGAGGCCTGCGATTGATCTGAACGCAGCCGGTGGCTCTCCTGGGAGAACAAAGCGGCCACTCAGAGGCCTCGTGTACAGGTGCTGTCCCACCAGCTGGCGCCCATGCCAGGGCTGAGTGCCAGCCGACCGCCAGCTAACAGGCCCAGCTGGAGGTTTTCCTTTTTCCCTTTTATAAGTGGCTGATTCAGCCCTGAAGGAGGGTGTGGCACCCTCCCAGAGAAGCCGATGCAAAATTCAGACACATCATTTCAAGGGGATTGGCTGCACACCACCAGTTTGTTTCCCCTCAGTGCTTCCCCTTGATTTCCTGTGAGACAAAAAGTTCTCCCTCCTCCAGCCAGGGCTGGGGGCTGCTGAGTGAGTGGAGACACTGGGCAGTGAGACCTGCAAAACCCATAAGTGGACCTGGAGAACAGTGGCAAGATGGGGCACCCCTGTGGGGAGCAGTAGACCAGGAAGCACCAGGCAGGGAGTACTGGGTAAAGGAACATCAGATCACACCATCAATACAGGGATCACCATGCCAGAGGCAGTCACTGTTCCAGGGAGCACCAGGTGGGGAGTACTGGGCCAACAGCACTGTGCCAAGGAGTACCAAACCAAAAAGTACTGTGCCAAAGAGTACTGCACAAAGGAGTACTGTGTCAAGGAGTACTGAGCCAAGGAGTACTATGTCAAGGAGTACTGAACCAAGGAGTACTGAGCCAAGGGGTACTGAACCAAGGAATACTGAGCTGAGGATTACTATGCCAAGGAGTACTGTGCTGAGGAATACTAAACCAAGGAGAAGGAGTGTTGTGCCAAGGAGTACTGAGCCAAGAAGCACCGTGTTGGAATGCACTGAGGGTTGCCTGCAAGGTCGGGGCTCTGCCCAGCAGGCCCTCATGCAGCCAGGCCTGCTGCTCCACCTGGCAGTGCTTGTTCTGGGTCTTCTCAGCCATTCTGGGGCCTGAGCTCATCATCAGGGAGACCAGTGAGCAGCCTGGGAGGCCCTGGTCCAGCTGAGGCATATGCCCCGGTCCAGGCTGGCTGGCGACGAAGAGCTGACAGTCGGTGCTTCCCGCCCTGCTCTGCGCCGCCCTGGCTCCCGCAAAGGCGCAGCTCCGCAGGCCCTTCTGGCTGTGCTGCTGCCACTGCCTTTGTTTTCAGAGTGCAGGGTTGGGTGTAGAGGCGGTGCAGAGACTGCGGGTACCCACAGCAGCCCGCTTCAGATTGCCCCAAATCTTAGCAGCATAAAACAGCAAACATAAAGGTCCCAGTTCTGGCCCAGGGTCTCCCCTGAGCAGGATTCCCAGCCCTGAAGGCTGGAGACACTGGTGGACAGAGCTCAAGTCACCACTCAGAAGGCAGTCGGCTGGCATCGGATTGAACGTGACAGAGAAATGCATCTGAGAATTGAGATTTGGGGTTGTGTGTTCCAGCAGGAACCTGTCTCAATCACAGACCTGCTCATGCTCCCTTCCTCCGGGAAGCCCCCTGGGAGTACCCCACACCAGCGCAGTTGGAGGGAGTCCCCTGTCTTCATCCTCAGTACCCGTGACAGGTACCAGGTGGTCGCTGCCCAGCTGTGGCCTCATTGTGGCCCTTCAGGAGCCAGCTTGGTGTAGACGGCAAACAACTCAGCGCCTGGTCCAGCCTCTGAAGGGCTGGGTTCCTGGCTCTGCCTTGTGCTTGTCCTCTGAGCCTTGGGTTCCCCATCTATAAAGTGAGCAGGAGGGTCCCTTTGGTGAGAGCCTGTGCAGTGACAATGTGAGAGGTGGGTTTACCTGTGCAGCATGGTGGGTGTAGAGGTGGAGAAGCAGAATGCATGCCCGCTCCCCGCGCTGGCTGCTCTGGCATCACTCAGATGTGCTCTCCTGCACCTGTGCCCTCGCAGGGATCTGATCCCACCACAGGAGCTTCCTGCCGGGGACACTCTCACAGTCTGCCCCTCCTGCTCGAGCAGGGACACTGAGGAGTGTGGTTGTGAATTCTTTCACACCATAGAGGGGCCCAGGCACCTGCCCTGCTCTCTGGTTTCCGTGGGGACATTTTTCGGTCAGTGCATCCATGGCGCTTGGCTGGGGAAGCCCCGCCTGCCTCGGACATCAGGAGAGGCGGTGTTCTAACTCCTGCCGAAACACCGGCTTGCCAGATGCCCCCCCAACCTTAACGATGAGCCCTGGAGCAGCAGCCTGCCAGTGGGGCTTTCCCTCCAAGCCGAGGCTCTGGGCTGCCCGGCCCCTCCTGGTTCACAAGTATCCGCCGAGTGGCTGCCACATGCTGCCCCGGGAGTTCGCACTCCATGGTGGTCTTGCTGCTGCCCCCAGCTCTGGGGGCGGTTAGGTGAGGTCCACAGAGCACAGGCTTTGGTGCCCACAGACTGAGCTCCCACTGCTTACCTATGAGGACCAGAATGGCATGTATATTCCATGTCCCCACTCTTCACTCCCAGACGGGGAAACAGGGCTCTGAGGCCTGCTGCTTGGGGTGCCGTGAAGGTTAAACCAGCTGGGGCTGCACGTGGGACCACTCTCCTTCCCCCACTGTTGGCACTCCCACCTAACCTGCATCTCCTGTGCTGTCCACAGCCCTACAAACACTGCGTGGCCTCCTGCTGTGGTCCCTGTCCCTAGACCCGTGCCTGGCTCGGGGTGGTCTCCTAGCAAATCTTCATGCTGGCTAAATGTCCATTCAGATCAGCAGGGGGTCCCAGGCCAGCAGTATCAACGCCCCCTAAAATTGTCAGCAATGCAGATTCTTGGCCTGGGCCCACCCTGCCACTGGGAACTCCTGGGGAGGGGCTGGGATCTGTCGTGATCAGCCTGGGGACCCTGTTCACCCTTGGCGCCCGTTGGGAGAGTCCCTGTGGTTTAGCGCTGACCGGTAGACGATGTGCTGCTGAGGGTGGCGGGCGGGCCCCTCGTCCTGATGGCACAGCTGGTGAAGGGTGGTAGGCGTGCTGGGCTGCCTGCCTGGGGGTCAGTCGGCCCCTGAGGGGTAAGAAAGTAGGTCTGTGTATTGAGTGTTTAGGGGGAATGGAGCCACTCAAGGCCATCCCTGACAAACGTCCTGCAGCCGGACAGGACATGGGAGGAGCGCCGAGAAGCAGGCGCTGAGCTGGGAGTCCCAAGACAGACTCAGCACACATCGCAGCCTGGGCTGCCGGCAAGGGGCTTGGACAGGAGGCACCTGCCCATGCCCGGGTTCCTCACCTTGCCGGGGCAGGGGGCACGCCCCCATCACAGCACCACGCAGACCAGCTGGGAAGGACGCGTGGGGGCGTTGGCATCGCCCTGGGGAGCCCTGCTGGTGCTCACAAATTCCGGCGGTTCTGCTGTTGCTGGCATCTGACATTGAGCAAACTTCGGTGAGCACCTCTGCAGCTCCAGGCGCTCTGCGGGGTCCAGAGCTGGAGCCGACGCTGGCCCTGGTGTGGAGGTGGGTGGAGCAGGGAAGAGGCTCTGAGCAGCAGCCAGGAAGGAACAGGCCAGGACAGCAGCTCTGGGGCTCTGGAAGGCGTTCCAGGCTCGGGGGACTCAGACTTGACCAGATACCCGCTGGCGTGGTGACAGCGTGTCCCATCAGCAATGCTGGTGCTTCTCCAGCCTCGTGAGCTCCTCCTGTTGGGGGGTGGTTTGGTTGTGAATTCTTCTACTTAACAGAGGGTGTAAGAATTCACACCCACAATCCTTATAGGAGGGTGAACCATTTCAGGGTTAATTCTGTGTCCTTGGAGGGTCATGAGAGAAGCAGCAGGTGAAATTGGTCCCATTTGCATTTTAGAACAACTTCCGCAGCAGCAACAATTTGGAGGATGAGTTGGGGGCATAAGGGATTCAGAAAATGAGGGGCTGGAGACGGGTACAGCAAGCTGGGTGGCTGCTGCCCTGAGCAGGGTGGGGCCTGGGCAGAAGCAACAGGGTGTGCTTGTCCCACTTTGTGGGTCTGGTCAGCATTTTTTTTTTTTTTCTGAGGCAGAGTCTCGCTCTTGTTGCCCAGGCTGGAATGCAGTGGTGCCATCTCAGCTCACTGCAACCTCCGCCTCCCGGGTTCTACGATTCTCCTGCCTCGGCCTTCCGGGTAGCTGGGATTACAGGTGTGCACCACCATGCTTGGCTAAGTTTTTGTATTTTTAGTAGAAACAAGTTTTCACCATATTAGCCAGGCTGGTCTTGAACTCCCGACCTCATGTGATCCGCCTGCCTTGGCCTCCCAAAGTGCTGGGATTACAGGCGTGAGAGACTGCACCCAGCCTGGTCAACATTTTTAGAACCCAGAAGGAAGCACAGCAGCAAGCCCAGCACGCTTTGCCGCCCAGAATGTTCCTGCAGCTCAGAGTCTCTCCCTAACGCAAGCAGAGGGCAGTTGCTTGCTCACCAATTGCTTGACGTGAATCATTTTCTAATAGGAAACCCCAAGACAGCCGGGGACCTCGGGAACAGGTGTCCCCCACACTGCACACCCTCCTGCCAGCCCTGGTCCTGCTGCAGGCCTCGCACCTGCTCCCCACGGAAGCTGTCCTGGCCTCAGCGGCTGGTTGCCGTCCTGGGAGCCCTGGCCATCATGGCATAAGGATCCAGGCACCACAGCCAGGAGGGTGTTCCCTTGCCCAGGAAGAAAGGCTGAGCTCTGGAGCAACCTGGGAGCCGGGTCTGGCCATCCAGGGACAGGGCCTGGGCCACTCTGCAGCCTGGAGCTGCAGCCAGGAGTCCCAAGGCAGACTCAGCACACATCGCACCCTGGGCTGCCAGCAACGTGCGTGGACGGGAGGCACTGCCCTCATCATGCCTGGTTTCCTCACCTTGCTGGGGCTGTGCATTTGAATCATGGCTTCCTGTGCTGAGGGCCAGGGACTCAGGCACCTGAGCCTTGCAAGGACTCAGCTTCCTCGTCTGCAAATTGGGGACAGTGTCCAGAAATCAAGGCTCTCGAACGCCCTGCAGGGCATCTGATCCTGAGGAGAGGTCAAACCCTTGCCATTAAGAACACTAGCCCAGCTGGGCACAGTGGCACAAGCCTATAGTCCCAGCACTCTGAGAGGCTGAGGCAGGAAGATCACTTGAGCCTGGGAGACTGAGGCTGCAGTGAGCTGTGATTGCATCACTGCACTCCAGCCGGGGTGACAGAGTGAGACTCTATCTCTTCCATTTCATTTTATTTTTGCCTTTTTCCACATGTTCTAAGAGACCCTGCCTAAAAAAAAAAGTTTTTTTTTTTTTTGAGACAGAGTTACTCTGTCACCTAGGCTGGAGTGCAGTGTCATGATCTCGGCTCACTGCAACCTCTACCTCCCGGGTTCAAGCAATTCTCCTGCCTCAGCTTCCTGAGTCGGTGGGACTACAGGCACGTGCCACCACACTGGGCTAATTTTTGTATTTTTAGTAAAGACAGGGTTTCACTATGTTGGTCAGGCTGGTCTCGAACTCCTGACCTCAGGTGATCTGCCTGCCTCAGCCTCCCAAAGTGCTGGGATTACAGGCGTGAGCCAGTGCACCTGGCCAAAAGTTTTTTTAACTACAAAATAAAATTTAAGAAAGAACACAATCTCTATTCAGTGAGGGCTGGCTAAGGGCATAGGAATGCAGGACAGAGGAGGCCTATGGAGTCCAAACCATGGTTATCATGAATATTTAGCAGATGGATGGATGGATGGACGAATGAATGAATGAATGAATGAATGAATGACACTATGTGACTAAAGTCCTTAACAGGAAAACAGAATCTGCAGTGAGATGAAGGCTGGACAAGGTGTCACTGCTCACATTAGAAAGGGGCATCCTTGCAGATACTGGACTCCTGCCTACTGGGACACGCTCCTCACCAAAGCCAGGTGACAACGATGCCTTTGTGCAATGCACAAACTGCACGTCTATCTTCAAGCAGCCTCCTCCTCCTTGAGCCTTTCTCAAGTTCTGCCTTTTCTGGAGAGAAAAACCAGGAAGGCTGGAGTGAGGAAGGACCAGGACCCCAGGGGAAGGACCAGGACCAGGCCATGTCCTTCCAGCTGGGTCGGCCGGCGCCTGCGGGATGCCAGGCAGCTGCTCTCAGCTTACAGCTGGGCCTCACCCAGGACATCAGAGGCCAAGGCTCCTTCCCATTCCCTGGGCTGACAGCCAGAGCAGCCCCAGGGCCTGCAAGAACCCCTTCCTGGCCCACTGGGCCTGGCTGGAACGTGAAGAGCCTGGGACCTCCCAGCATTGGAGGGCTTGAGCCTCAGGAAACCTGGACTGGGGAGGAGGCTGAGGCTCAGGAAAGGCAGGTGGGTGAGCATCAGGCGGGTGGGGAGAGGGGCATTGGCTCCAAATCAGCACTCAGCCTTGCCACCGACGCTCAGCTTCTCCACCTGTGTCCTTGCTCATTAGTGGGGGACACTGGGGACAAAGGGACACCCTACCAGGCTGTTGGGAATGAGGGACACACGCAGAGTGTGTGCCATGGTGGCCCTCAGCTGCAGTAGCTTCCATTGTTACTGGGGGTGAGGGCAGGTCACAGGCCCAGGAGCATGGCCACAGCTTGGCCTTCCACCCACCTGTGTGCGCCTCTGCTTGGCCCAGCCAGCCTGAAGCCCACGGGTCCACCCTTGCTCGCTCTCCCTATGTGTGCCAGGGCTAGGCCAGAGCGGAAATGCCACCTCCCAAGGGCTTGCTCTGCTAGGGTCTGCCACAAGGATCTGGGGATCAGAATCCCTAAGACCACTCAGCTCCTAAGGACATGGGACACAAGGGGCCTCCTGAGTCTGGTCCAAGCCTCTCCTGGCCAGTGGCTGGCTGTGGTTGAGAGCAGAGGGCGTTCTGTGCTCCTAAACAAATAAATGAGGTCAGGAGAGCTGGCAAGAGGGTTTGCAGTGAGCACCATCTGTCCTGCTCCATCTGCAGGGATGCTTCAGAGCAGCCAGCGAGGCAAGGCTGTCTGGCTGTTTCTTCCTCTCAGGGGATGCCCTCAACATCAGCCCGAGAAAGCCAGCAGCCCGGAGAATTTTCCAAATGGCTCCAACAGCTGCCATGGGGCCTCCGGGAAACCTCAGGCCTGGGACTGAGCTTTGTTTTAAAAGACAAATATGCTATTTATTGAAAGGGGGTGCACAGACCTCCACCTCCCCAGCCTGTCTCCTCCACCAAGCCGCTGAGCTGGCTTCAGGTCGAGCTTCAGCTGAGTGGCATCTCAGGCTGGGCTCTGCAGTCTCGGAGGCCTCGGTGACCTTTGAGTGGGCCTCCAGAGTGACTGGCTCAGGTGGTCCCTCTTCCTGGCAGGTGATGCAGGCACAGGTGTGGAAACAGAGGCAGGGGCGAGCACACTCAGTGGGTTCATGGAGGAGGGGTGCCCATCAAGGGTCTGAAACCTGCCCACACAACCAGGTTTCTTTTCATTCTCTGGGTTCAACTTCGATAACCCACCAGAAGCACACTTCTAAGGCTCCCCGAGCACACTTCTCTGGGAACAGCAGCTTGGGGTGTGTTTCCATCTTCCTCATTAAGGCCGCTCTCCTCCAGTGGTCCAGACATCATGGTCTCCAGCTGCCTGGGCAGGTGACCCCACTCTTCACTCCCTGACCCTCTACCAAGCCAATGTAGAGACATCTGTGCTCTCCAGGTAACGCCAAAGTGTCCGGGGCGCGGCACAGGGTCCGTGGCATCTTGGGGAGATGAGGAGCAGCTGACGACACTGACTTGGCTTCCAAGTGTGAAGTTATGCACTCATCCACTCAAATATTCACCCACTCATGTACCCAACCTCTCATCCAGTCACCCACTCACCCACTCAGTTACTAAACCAGTAACCACTCAGACACCAAACACTCATCCACTCAACTACTCATCCACTCACCCACTCACAAACTCACCCACTCA
>PVKP010049740.1:0-13785 GCA_004027715.1 Plecturocebus donacophilus | reverse complement strand
AATATCTTTGTGGTGTTCTCTGTATTTCCTGAACTTGAATATTGGCCTGCCTTGCTAGGTTGGGGAAGTTTTCCTGGATAATATCCTGAAGAGTATTTTCCAGCTTGGATTCATTCTCTTCTTCACATTCAGGTACACCTATCAAACGTAGATTAGGTCTTTTCACATAGTCCCATATTTCTTGGAGACTTTGTTCATTTCTTTTTACCTTTTTTTCTGTCATCTTGCCTTCTCGTTTTATTTCATTGAGTTGATCTTCAACCTCTGATATCCTTTCTTCTGCTTGGTCAATTCGGCTGTTGAAACTTGTGTATGCTTCACGAAGTTCTCGTGTTGTGTTTTTCAGCTCCATCAATTCACTTATGCTCTTCTCTAAGTTGTCCATTCTCGTTAACATTTCGTTAAATCTTCTTTCAAGGTTCTTAGTTTCTTTGCATTGGGTTAGAACATGTTCTTTTAGCTCACAGAAGTTTCTTATTATCCACCTTCTGAAGCCTGATTCTGTGAGTTCATCGCACTCATCCTCCGTCAAGCCTTGTTCTCTTGCTGATGAGGAGCTTCGATCCCTTGTAGGAGGAGAGGCATTCTGATTTCTGGTGTTCTCAGCCTTTTTGCACTGGTTTCTTCCCATTTTTGTGGATTTATCCACCTGTCGTCTTTGTAATTGCCGACTTTCAGATTGGGTCTCTGAGTGGACGTCCGGCTTGTTAGTTATTAAGTTTTTTCTGTTTCTTAGTTTTCCTTCGGGGGGCGCCCCTTCCCCACAGAGCTGGGCCTTCCCGGGGTCAGCTGCGCTCTCTGTCTCCTCAGCGCTTCCAATTGCTGTTCTCCTTGTGGGGATGGGACCAGCGGAGCCTTTGGGCACCCAGTCCCGTACACTCCACACCGAAAAGCGCCGCGCCGGCCAAAAGAGTCGCGCTGGCGACCCGGGTGGCTCCTTCGCCAGGAATCTCCCAGTCTGTGGGCATCAAAAATTCATCTGCAATTGCAGCATCCACTTGCTCTCTGCGCTTTCACTGGGAGCTACAATCCTGAGCTGCTGCTACGCAGCCATCTTGGATCTCTCTCCGCCCGGTGATGAAGTTTTTTCTGTTTCTTAGTTTTTCTTTGGCAGACGCCCGTTCCCCACAGAGCTGGATCTTCCCAGGTTTGCTGTGCTTGCTGTGAAACTCTCAGTCCTCAGCGCTTCCAATTGCTGTTTTCCTTGTGGGGATGGGACCAGCTGAGCCCGTTCGTCTCGTATACTCTGCACCGAGAAGCGCTGCGCTGGGGCACCGGCAAAACAGCCACGCCGGCCAAAAGAGTCGTGCCGGCAACCCGTATGGCTCCTCTGCCGGGAATCTCCCAGTCTGTGGGCAACAAAAATTCGTCGGAAAGTGCGGCGTCCACTCGTTCTCTGCGCTTTCACTGGGAGCTACATTCCTGAGCTGTTGCTAATAGGCCATCTTGGATCTCTCCTGCATCTTTCATTATTATTACATTAATACACTAGTTTACAAAATAGTTTATAACAGGAGCATGCTTATGAATGAATCAAAATAATGACTTAATAAATCAAATGATAGTGACTTACCTAGAGATTGAATGCCTTTTTGTTGAAGAAAGCTGTGCAAAGCATTTGTATTAAGATTTAATACAAATCCCAGTTCTGGTGTAAGTTTCCAGAAGCCATCCTACAAAATTAAGAAAACAAATTTAAGTTACTGACATTTTATCACATAAGAAGTTATGTAGTGGGGCAGCAAGAGGGACAGGGATTGAAAAACCTATGTTCACTATTTGGGCAACAAGATAATTAGAAGCCCAAACCTCAGCACCACACAGTATGGCCATGTAATAAACCTGCACCCCTGTGTACCCCTGCATCTAAAACCTCTGTACCCCTGCATCTAAAATAAAATGTTAACAAAGTAAATAATAAAAGAAGTTATGTGATAAATAAGTGTTCATTTATTTAACTTCAGTTAATTAAGGCATTTCTAAAATTTTTATTACTGTAAAATCAAGTTCTCCATACACTAGTAACATAGTATTATTTGAAACTTCATAAATGGTATGAACACTATGTATCTGATGGCATTTATAAAAAGTGTGGAAAAAGGCTCATGTGTAGAGGTTTTTAAAAATGGTACTTTTTTCTTCTAGCAACGCTTTATTTCATGTTTTATGGATACATAATACTTGCATGTATTTTGGGGTAGATGTGATATTTCGACATATGCATAGAATGTGAAATGATCGGGTCAGGGTATTTAGGATCTCCATCACCTCAAACATTTATCATTTCTTTGTGTTGGCAACATTTCAAATATTTTCTTCAAGCTATCTGAATGGATACTGTGTATTGTTAACTATAGTCATCCTACTGCATTAACAACTAGCAATGAGCATTCAATCAGTATTTCCAAACTGTTAAATAGCATGATTCCCTCTTTAAAAAAATCCCACTTTGTTGAAATAAGATTTCCATCCAAAATGTCACTGTATTTAATGTATACGACTTCATGTACAGATAAGTGTATACCCTTGAAATCATCACTTATCAATGCCATAAACTTAGTCAGCACTTCCAGAACTTTTCTTCTTCCCCTTTTGTTTTCTTTTGTTCCACTGTGTGGAAAGAGTACTTAACGTAAGATAGACTTCTTAGCAAATGTTTAAGTATACCATATTGGATTGTCAATCATAGGCCCTGTATTATATAATAGATCTCCAGCATGATTCCTTTTGTTTACCATAAAAACGTACCCTGATGTAGTCTGAAATATGAAAATAACAGTTTTTTTCTAAGTATAAAATTGTGATATTAAACATGTACTTTAAAAGTACCTTCCTTTAACTCCCTCCTCCCAGCCACTACCCACCACATCATCTGCCTGCCCCATTCCATGCATAGGAGAGTATGCTGAGCCTGAGCTTGGGGATATTAACCTCAAAGAAGACAGAATCCAGGCCTTCGGGAAACTAACATATGGAGCAGAAAGCAGGGTGTAACCCTAGGAAGGCACACAGGCTGAAGGATCTATGGCAATAATCTGACAAATGACAGCAGTGATAATATGTACCAACCCACAGAGAACTGGTACCAGGTGCTGTTCTTTTATATGTTTAGCCACTTCCTGTGAAGCACTATTATCACCCCCACATTGCAGATGAGAACACAGAAGCACAGAAAGGTTAAGCAATTTGTCTATAGTCACACAGCTAACAAGCAACAGAGCCAGGAGTGGCCATGGGATCCACACTCTTGACGATCTGCAGTATGCTCCTGGCAGGCTTTCACGTGCACTGTCTCAAGTAGGGAAGCTGGGCAGCTGTGATTATCCTGTTTAAACCTCAAACTCATTCTCTGAAGTAGACACTATCATTATCCCCACTGTATGGATGAGGAACCTGAGGCTCATACAGGTTATCTGACTTCCCCAAATCACGAAGTGGGCTGGGACTTTACTTAGTTTTATGCTACATCAAGGCTTTTCCATTTCACTAAACTACTTTACCTCAAAACAAGTAACTGCAGATGCAAGATTGGGTCTTAGTCCCAGTGCAGGGGCCAAATTTACAGGGTGTTTATTAGCTTAACAAATGGGATGATAAGCTCTAACGATATACATGTTGAGTAATATCCATATTCCCACGATCTTATGTGAAAAGATTTAGAGTATACATACAAGTGCTTGTGCTCTACTTCACAAGGAGAAATTTATATGGATTACAATCCATTAGTTCTAGAATCTGGGAAATTAAGATCTCACCCCAACATCTGTTCAGGGATGTTCATTTTCATGTGAGGAATAGTAACATTCACCAGCATGAGGGTCTGGTCTAATATTGTTGAGGAAACACCAGCCAGCTCCAAGCACACTGTTTTGTTCAGCTGTCTGTTTTGTTTTGTAGCAAGAGTTCATCCATGAAGGAAGCAGTGTGATTTACACTCCAGTGCACAAGCCCCTTACTTCAGTACAGACTGACAAGAGACAGTTCCTTGACCAGCTGCTTTGAGTAGCACTGTTCTAAACTATGAAGCCAGTTAACCACAGATCTAAGGAGAAATAAGACACATACCTCTGTCTGTAGACTGAAGAGTTCTGTCCAAGGCACAGCATCCAGCCAGCGTTGTGTGCACACTTTTTCATTCTCCTCTGTTACTTCCAGTAAGCACGGGGTACTGTCAACTATTGTGTCACTATGTATTTGTAAATAGCCACAATATCTGGGTACTTCTGATAGCTCAACATTTTCTGTTTCAGAACTCTGAAAACCAAAGTCAAGCCACTGACTTCCTTCCAGACTTCCCTCTGATTTATCTTGAACAGAGAGATCTGCTGAGGACAGACTGCAAAGAGCCTGAGTTGAAACTACTGGCAGCCTGTCGTTGGTACTTAAAGAGGCTGAGGAAGGTTGAAAATGGAAAGGAGAGGAAACAGAGGGCTGATAAGACCCAAAACCTTTGATGGGATCAGGGTCTGTAGGAAGAGAGGACTGAAGCTGGGGAGAATCCAGCTCAGGGAAGGTGCCAGCAGGAGGCCTGGTCATAAGGCCCCCAGGAAGTTTTGGTGGAGCAGGCTGTGCAGAGAGCAATGAGCTCCCTCTATAAGCAAAGCCACAGAAGGGTGGTAAAGGTGGGTTCTGAGGAGGCCCTGTGGGCCTCTGTCTTGACAGAGGCTGCGGGATCCAGTCAGCACCACTGTAAGGCACAGGGCCTTTTCTGAACTCAGATGCATCAAACTGTCTGGGAGGAGCAGCCAAACCCACACTAGGTAACGAAGGAAATGCGGCGAGAGGCATGGAAGCAGGACTGTGAGAGCGGGCAGCCTGGAAAAGAGAGGAACCAGAGGCTGCAGCAGAAAAGCCAAAAAGGCTGGAAGTAGATGTTTCCAGTGAACTGGCTTTCTTAAATAGTCGCTCAGTTGCTGCTGGTTTAAATGACTGTGTCCAACTTAAATCTAACAGCTTTTCCTCATGTCCACGTTCCACATTTGATGTGAAATCCTGTAGTACAGCTAAGCCATCCTCTTCAAAATCTTCAGAAACTTGTGACGTGGATAATTTCACTTTTCTTTCACATGAACGTTTTTTTTTTTTTTTGAATGAAAATAATTCTTGCCACTCAGAGGATGCTAAAAGAGGCTGCCCAGAGGAAAGAGTTTTTAATGTAAGGGGAAAACACAGAATAAAAAGAACAATCAAGCAAACATTCTTCCTGGCACTTGACTTCCAACCCATCAGGCAGTTGCTCATCCAGAATCAGGGCTCATCAGTGTGAACTGAGATGTTGAAAATAACACCAGTGCTGGGCGCAGCAGCTCACACCTGTAATCCCAGCACCTTGGGAGGCTGAGGAGGAAGGATCGCTTGAGGCTAGGAGTTCGAGACCAGCATGGGTGACATAGCAAGATTCCATCTCTATAAAAAAGAAACAACTAGCCATGTATAGTGGCTTACGCCTGCAGTCCCAGCCACTTGGGAGGCTGAGGCGGGAGTGCCTGAGCCTGGGAGGTGAGGCAGCTATGAGTGCAGATTTGCACTACTGCTCTCCAGCCTGGGCAAGAGAGCAATACTCTGTCTCAAAAAAAAAGAAAGCAAAGAAAATAACACCACTGAGACATTAAAAATCATTTCAGTACAAGGCTCTCTTTTCTAGATGCGAAAGCTGAGACCTGGAGAGAGTATCAGCTATCAACATATTGAAAGACCTTCTCTCTTAGTTCCTAGAATTGTGGAATTTTGAACACCCCTCGTTTTACACATGAGGAAACTGAGGAGCACAGAAGTGACTTGCCCGAGGTTCACAATGAGCAGTATCATCGTGTGTGAGTTAAGCCTAAAATAAGACAGTCATTTGAAGTAAATTATTCCAGTCTTTTATACTGCTTTATGGCAATATTAAGAAAATGAGAAAATGGAAAAACATTCTCAAAAGCTTTATTTTTATTTCTTTATTTTTTTGAGACAGGGTCTTGCTCTGTTGCCTGAGGCTGGAGTGCAATGGCACAATCACAACTCACTATGGCCTCAAACTCCTGGGCTCAAGAGATCCTCTCACCTCAGCCTCCTCAGTAGCTGGGACTATGGGCATGTGCCACCATGCCCAGCTAATTTTTAAATTGCTCTTTTGTAGGGATGTGGTCTCACTATGTTGACTAGACTGGTTTTGAACTCTTGGGCTCAAGTCATCCTCTCAGCTTAGTCTCTCAAAGTGCTAGGATTACAGGCATGAGGCACTCTTTCTGTCCAAAAGCTTTAAAGTAATTAAATGAACATATAATTATACCAGAATATGAACAATACCTATGTAAAACAAATTCTGAGGGATGCTATATTACTATTATTGTCCCAATTTAAATGTAAAGAGTGTTCCTTAAGAAGTTGCAATGTAAATCAAATCCAGTTTTGCATGGATGACAAGTCCTTGATATTTCTGAGATAATTAGCCTGTAATTTTACCTGTGAATAATAACTATTTAGAAAAGGAGTAGGCCTTTCCCAGCTCAGTCAGATTTCAATTAAACACCTGAATAATTAATATCATAGAATACATGAAAATACATAAAAATAATATTTAAAAACAATGCTTATCTGGTTACATATATATATATATATTTTTTAATTGCTCTTTAGGTTCTGGGGTACATGTGAAGAACATGCAGGATTGTTGCATAGGTACATACATGGCAATGTGGTTTGCTGCCTCCATCCTCATCACCTGTATGTGGCCTTACTCCCCATGTTATCCCTCCCCAACTCCCAATCCCCACTGTCCCTCTATCTGGTTAAATTTTTAAAAATTAGAGAAGCAAACTGAAAAAGACCAATAGTGATGAACTAGACCTATCAGATATTAAAGTCTCATAAAATTACAATAATTCTAGTAGATGAACCAATCGAACAGAGAAGATAAATCCAGCAATAGCTCCTAAAACATGTGAATTACTAGATTAAAAAGGTGGTATTTCAAGTTAATAGGAGAAAAAGTAGCACCCATATGGAAAAGAATAAAGTTGGTTCCATATCTCTTATCCTATGCTAAATTTCAATCAGGTGAAAAATTAAATGAAAACATAAAAACATAAAACTATTTAAAGAAATAAAGGGAAAAAATTTAAAAGTGTAATCTCTGACTAAGAAAGGTATTTCTAGGCATGATGAAAAGCAAAACAACACTAAACAAAAAGAAGAAACCTAAAGACTAAAAATTTGACTGCATTAAAAACTCTGCATGACAAAAACATAATAAGCAACTTCAAAATAACACATGGAATACTGGGAAACAAATTTTCACAACTCATATCACAAAGGGCTAATTTTCCTAACATAAAAAGTTTTTCCAAGATAAATAAGAAAATTACAAAAATCTCAATAAAAAGATAAAAGACATGAATGGATGATACACAGGAAGAGATACATAGGGCTGTAAGAATATAAAACATGCTCCTCTTCATTCATAAAGAAACAGAAACTTAAATGTCACCAATACATTTTTCACCTGTAAGATTTGCAAAGATAAACAATTTGAGTAAGTCAGTTATTATAGAGCACCCCAGCTACTCAGGAGGCTGAGGTGACAGGGTCACTGGAGGCCAGGAGTTCAAAACTGTAGTGCTCTGTGACAGAACCCGTGAACAGTCACTGCACCTCAGCCTGGGTGACAGAGTAAGACTCCATCTCAAAATAAAATTAGAAAAAAAAATCATACTCAGAAATATGATTTATTTTTGTTTATTTTTAAAAATTTCTTCTTGGATAGTATTTTGTATTTTTTAATAGAGACAGGGTTTTGCCATATTGGCCAGGCTGGCCTTGAACTCCTAACCTCGGGTCATCCACCCACCTTGGCCTCCCAAGGTGTGGGGATTACAGGTGTGAGCCACCATGCCTGGCCTCAGCAGGATTCTTCTGTTTGCCAAAATCACTCACTTGATTCCTGTTTCCCTTCAAGTTCACAATCTCTTATTTTGCTTACCTGTACACCCACACCTTGATCACCTAAGGCAGTGGCCCCCAACTATTTTGGCAGCAAAGACCAGTTTCATAGAAGACAATTTTTTCATGGACAGGGGTAGGGCAGATGGTTTTGGGATGAAACTATTCCACTTCAGATCATCAGGCATTAGATTTTCAGAAAGAGCACTAGATTCCTCCATGTGCAGTTCACAATAGCGTTCAGGTTCCTGAGAATCTACTGCCACTGCTGATCTGCCAGGAGGCAGAGCTCAGGCGGTAATGCTCACTCATTGACCCTCACCTCCTGGTGTGCAGCCTGGTTCCTAACAGACCATGGACTGGGGGTTGGGGACCCCTGATTAAGGAATAGCGTGGGGCTCTGGACCCTCAGCTTCAGTGCCCTCAGTTTCTGCTAAGGGTTATAGCATTGAATTTTTCAAATGATTTACTTAAAAAACTTGGATTAGGAGGTATGTTTTAAAAATCTCTGCCTCTGCAGTGAGCCGAGCTGGCGCCTGGCGATAGAGCAAGACTCTATCTCAAAAAAAGAAGAAAAAAAAAATCTCTGCCTCTTGCTTGTTCTCAATGTGCTTTCATGAGCGGGAGAGAACGAAGTGGACTTGGGGTTGGTGCGGAAGACACTGTGCTTTACCCCAGGGGTAGCTGTGGGAGGGTGTGAGCACCCAGCACTGAGCACTGTCCTTCCTGAGTACGTCCCAGCAGAAAAGGTGTTGTGCCCCCTGGAGGGTCTCATTTCACAATGAAGAGGTATCAAATAAGAAAATGCCCCAAGCTTCAGTGAGTCAGGAAGGACCAAACGGACCTGGATGCCCTGGGCTCTATTGCAGCTGGCTTCTGTTACTGAGTTCAGTGGAATGACTACAGGTGGAATGCTGCAGGTGCCACATTTTGGTAAGTAAAACAGATAACAAGGGAGAGTGACGGAGGCGTGACATTTTTGCTAAATTAGACAATTCATTCAAAAAAAATTATTGTAGCTAACATAAATATAAACATTCAAGTCATCAAGCTAATGGATAATATTTTTCATCTGATAATGTTTGGATCTAGAAGTATTCAGATCCAAAATATTTGCAAATTTAGTATGAAACAATTTATCACTACACTGTATAAAACCCAAATTAACTTAGAACCAATTTTGAAAATAACTTCAAAAATTTCTATAAACAGGCCAGGCATGGTGGCTCACTCCTGTAATCCCAGCCACTTGGGAGTCTGAGGCAGGAGGATCTCTAGAGCCCAGGAGGTCGAGGCTGTGGTGAACCATGATGGTGCCACCACACTCCAGCCCGGGCAACAGAGTGAGACCCTGTCTCTTAAAAAAAAAAAAAATCTAAAAACAATACGAAATATGAGAAAATTAGAAAATACAAGTAGATACAAGTAGACAGACACAAAGAAGAAAATAAAAATCATACAAAATGTGTGTCTGATCTCTGGCATATTTCCCTCCAGACCTTTTCTGTGAAGAAAGTACTTATGTAGTGGCAGTGTCAATGTAATTTTTTATTGTGAGAAAAATGTATATAACAACATTTGCTATTTTAGTCATTTTTAGAGTTCAGTGGCATGAAGCACATTCACACTGATGTGCAAGCATGACCTCTCTCCATCTGCAGAGCTTCTGCCGAGTGTGCATTTTTGAAACAAAGGTAAGACAAGTTTCTATTTTCCAGGGCCTATTTTCACAATAAGGCCCTCTTGTTTCAAGGACAAATGGTCGATTCTTTATTGTACATCAGAGATTTTTTCCCCCCAAAACAATGGACTCCAAGGGCCCCTTGTTCAGTCACAGAGAGGCCACAGGTCACAGCCCCTCAGACGGGTCTCTCGCTTTCCTTCAAGCAGCCCAGAGCTCTGTTCTCTGGCTGACCTGAAAGTCTGGAGCAGCGTGGGAGCCCACGATGTTGCCAGCATCTGCCCTGCCTGTGGGTGAGCCTGCAGGGCTGCCTGAGCCTGGCTGAATGCACCTCCTACTCCTTCTGACTCCCCAAACTCTTTGTTTGTGTTTGCTTAAAGTATTATTTTTTAAATGGGCAACCCATGCCCATGGTTCAAAATTCAAAATATACAAAAGGGTACACTGGAAGAAAGCAAGGCCGGGTGCAGTGGCTCACTCCTGTAATCCTAGCACCTTGGGAGGCCGAGACGGGTGGATCACTTGACGTCAGGAGTTGGAGACCAGCCTGGCCAACATGGTGAAAATACAAAAATTTTCCTTTCTCTACTAAAAATACAAAAATTAGCCAGATGTGGTGGCAGGCGCCTGTAATCCCAGCTACTTGGGAGATGAGGCAAGAGAATTGCTTGAACCCAGGAGGCGGAGGTTGCAGTGAGCTGAGATCGTGCCACTGCACTCTAGCTTGGGCAACAGAGCGAGACTCTGTCTCAAAAACAGAAAAAAAAAAAGCAAGTCTCCCGCCAAACCCAAGCCTACTTGTCAGCTTTCTGCCCCATCTGTTTGGGAAACAGTGCCCATTTCAGACACCTTAGCTAATAATAACTACAACTAATATTTATTGAATGTCTGTCACAAGCTAGACGTGTTCTAATGGTCTTAGAACATTTCACAATCACCTAAGGTTGATTTTATTGCTCTCTCACTAGAGCATTCATTAGGACCGGAGCACTGGGAAGGTCAAGTTCCACAGAGTGAAGTGTGGGCTGGGGTTCAGACCTGAGCACTAGGCCACTGTACCTGTGATCTTAACCACTATATTTTACTGACTTCAATTATCTACCTTTTGTATCTTTGCCAACCTGACAGAGTTAAAAAATAAAAAGGAATCTCATGGCAGTTTACATTTTAACTTCTTTTAGCAACAAGGTGGCACATCTTTCATATATTATTTCCTTATTTATGATCAAATGCTCGCTCTGTCGCCCTGGCTGGAGTGTAGTGCTGCCATTTTGGCTCACTGCAACCTCTGCCTCCTGGATTCAAGCATCCTCTCGCCTTAGCCTCCTGAGTAGCTGGATTACAGGCACGCTCCATCGCACCCAGTTAATTTTTGTATTTTTTGTAGGGATGGAGTTTAACTGTGTTGCCCAGGCTGGTTTTGAACTTCTGGGCTCAAGCCATCTGCTGTCTTGGCCTCCCAAAGTGCTGGGATTATAGGTGTGAGCCACTGTGCCTGGTTTAAAAAACTTTTTGTAGAGATGAGGTCTCACTTTGTTGCCCAGGCTGGTCTCAAACTCCTGGGCTGAAGGGATTTTCCCACCTCAGCCTCCCAAAGTGCTGGGATTACAGGCATGAACAATGGTGCCCAACCAGATTTTAAATACTTAAATTTTGTAAAGTTGAGTTTTTTAACCTAGAGACCTGAGTGTTGTCAGCACTACTTTGTTCCTTTGCTCTCGAATTTGTCTTCCAATTTTTATTTAAGCCTCATCTTCCCTTTCCCTTTCCCTTTCCTTCTTTCCTCTCTCCCTCCCTCCCTGCTTCTCTCTCTCTCTCTCACTCTCTCTCTCTCTCTCTCTCCCCCCTCTAATCTAGGCTCACTGCAACCTCCACCTCCCAGGTTGAAGCAATTCTTCTGCCTCAGTCTCCTGAGGAGCTCGAATTACAGGCATGCACCACCACACCCGGCTAATTTTGTATTTTGAGTAGTGATGGGGTTTCTCCATGTTGGCCAGGTTGGTTTTGAACTCCTGACCTCAGGTGATCGGCCCACCTCAGCCTCCCATAGTGCTCGGATTACAAGTGTGAGCCACCGTGCCTGGCATAAGCCATGTTTTTCAATTTCTATTGAGTTTCTGGTTACAAGGGCCATAGTATAAAGCACTATAACTTAGGAAATGCTGGTGGTGAATTTTGATTATTAGATAGGACTTTTATTGATAAACCTATCATACTATCTAAATGACTTTAGCTTCCTGGATGACAATCTATTTGCCCATGACAGAAGCACAGTCACAGGCATTCCCTTTTTGTACTACACAGCTCCATTCACACATTGTGAAGTTTCTGTAACGCAACATGATGTAATTCAACATTTTTAAAATGTGTGAATATTTTCCCTCATCAGGGATACAACAATCTCTACATATACAGGTAGTAAGAGAGCTATTTTAGCAAAGGGTTCCCTCCATCTTCATGAAAAAACAAAAGCACAATATCACCTTATTTGGTAACCAGCATTTACCTGGTCCATGACAGCTTCTTGGGGTTCCCCCTGCCAGCTCATGTAGGACAGGAAGTCTACATCTTCTTTGGCGATAAGTTCAGAAACTTTTGGAATATCAGGAAAAGGCGACTCCTTCTCATCCTATATCGAATCACAAGTAGATTAAATCAAACAGATGTTATCCAGTTAAATGATGGTTGGACATTCTAAAGCCTGTGGGTGTTGGTTTGGTGTATGCTGGTGTGTGGGACTGGAGCGTGTGCCCTGGGCCACAAGTGTAAGGGGAAGCAGGAGGTGGAGTGGCTTTCCTCTTCATGGAGCGTTCACAGGTGCTGGCCACCGTGCTGGGCACGTAACATGAATTTTCCCCCTAAACTTGTGAAGCGGGAAGGGGCTCTCAGAGAACCCAGGCCTTTTCTATATTTTGAGGGTCTCGGATTAATAAAAGACAAGAAATGCCAAAACTGAACAAAATTATAGTATATCTGAAAAATACACATTAGCTAATTATTAAGAATAATTATAACATTAAAAATGCTAGCATACTCAACTCATTTAGAAAGATCACCCAAAGTCCTAACACCGAGGTCCCTCGTGAATGGGAGGCTGTGACTCATGGGGCCTGATGGTCTGTCTGCAACTCACGCTTCACAGGCCCAAGGTGTGGGTGTTGTCATTAACCATCAAAGCAAAGGTGACTTTCTTAATGTGGAAATATAAATAAATAAAATAATTTAACCTCGAATTAACAATGATACATACCCTTTTCTCAACTGCCACAAAGCTTGTAAACTGTGTTATGAGAGAGTTTTCTTTACTGAGTTTAATGATCAGAGATTTCAAGGTGTGTTTCTTCATCTAGGATAGAATAAAACATAAGTCATATCCTGTTTTATTTATTTCTATTTAGCTATGTCAGTAAGTCATTTTAAGATTCGTATTTCAGACTAAATGTTGAATTGCGGGCCCCGTCTAAATAGGTAACTCAGTGTTCCCTTTCAAAGGGGATCAACTGACTAAGTCATAGAAAATGTCACTCTCTGTTATTCAGCTCCCAGTAGTTCACAGAGAGCTCTCACGTGCGGTGGACTTCCTCATTCTTTCACAGCCTGTGGCTCGCAATTTAAAGCTGAAGAACTGGAAAGACAAAATGACTTGTTCAGGATAAAAGGGCCTTAAACAAACAGCACACAGAGGCTGCCAATCCATGAGCATCTGAGGAGAACAGGGAGACCACCAGGTGATTATCTGTCACTAGAACTGACTGCGGGGGTCTCTAGGGCCTGCTGTCATGCTGGCACCTTCTTGTGGGGATGGCATTGAGGACTAATGCTCGCAGCTGTTGAAGATCTCATCCCTGAGAGACCAGCTGGGCAGTCCTGGTGGTCTGGCTGAGTGGCCTCTCTGCTGAAGCCCTGGTCCACACAGCCCAGGGGGAGTCAGGTGGGCTTTGGCAGGTCACTCAACCTTTTGCACCCAGGCCTCTCATTAGTAAGATGGGAATACTAACACTACCACACGCAAGATCTGAGATGACGTCTACTACAGGCACCCAGTGAGCGTTCACTGAGCTCTCCTCGGGCTTCTTTCTGATGAGTCAAGAAAACACAGAACTTTCCAGAAACCACTGACATCCACTCTTTTGTTAATTCATTCAACAAACATTTACCGCACACCCCATATCCCAGGTGCA
>PVKP010049739.1:0-13798 GCA_004027715.1 Plecturocebus donacophilus | reverse complement strand
GGGATCACAGGTATAAGCCACTGCGCCTGGCCTGTGGGTTCCATATTTGTAATCTCAACAACCTTCTTTTTTTTTTTTTGAGAGGGAGTCTCACTCTGTCGCCAGGCTAGAGTGCAATGGCTCAATCTTGGCTCACTGCAACCTCTGCCTCCTGGGTTCAGGTGATTCTCCTGCCTCAGCCTCTTGAGTAGCTGGGACTACAGGTGCATGTCACCATGCCTGGCTAATTTTTGTATTTTTAGTAAAGATGCGGTTTCACCATGTTGGTCAGACTGGTCTTGATCTCTTGACCTTGTGATCCGCCCACCTAGGCCGCCCAAAGTGCTGGGATTACAGGCATGAGCCATCGCGCCCAGCCCTCAACAATCTTTACAGGGCATTGTAAATTGTAAGTGCAATAGAAACATTCATTATATTATTATGAAGTGGCCTCAAGTCCCTCTTTTCTTTTGAGTGCTTAGACATCTCTCCAGTAGATTGGAATCCACCTCTGTCCCAGGAGTTTGGGGGCTCAGCAACACAGGATCAGGAGCAAACCTGTACATGAGTAAATCTCTTTGTAAACGTATTTACAAAATATGATGTTGCCAAACTGGATGGTGAGGACAGAGTGAATTATTTTTTATTCCAACAAAGTGAGACCTGCATGGCTGAATTCACTGGAATCCTGTGAGGATGCGAAACTCTCTGTTTCTCTTTTTTTTTTTCAGACAAAGTCTTGCTTTGTCACCCCAGCCGGAGTGCAGTGGTGTGATCTCGGCTCACTGAAACCTCTGCCTCCCAGATTTCAGTGATTTTCCTGCCTCGGCCTCCTGAGTGGCTGGAATTACAGGCACCCACCACTACGCCCGGCTAATATTTGTCTTTTTTTTTTTTTTTTTTTTTGGTAGTAGAGACAGGGTTTCACCATGTTGACCAGGCTGGTGTTGAACTCCTGACCTCAAGAGATCTGCTCGCCTTGGCCTCCCAAAGTGCTGGGATTACAGGTGTGAGCCACTGCACCCAGCCCGGAAGCTCTCTTTCTGAGAGAAAGCTGAGGTCAATGCGGGGACAGGTCAGTGCACTGGAGCCTGTGGGAGGCCAGGGGCAAGGGAGAGTCTTCCCAGGGTGGGTGAAATGGCGATGCCAAGGGGCTGCAACTTGAGTGGGACTGCAGATAGGATTAGGCCTCCTCTGAGATGCCACGCAACAACCCAGCTGCTTTTGTGCCCCTAAGGGAGATCCCCAAGAGCCCCCAAAAGATCTCTAAGGAACTGACATGCTTGTCTAGATCATCACAGAAAAATCCCCACTCCCCGAAGTGTCTCTACCAATCTTGCCGAGGCCAGCACATTTCTCCCCAACTGGTAGGAGGAAGAAGGGGCATCTTTTCCTTGTACTCAAAGGTAGAGGCGGGTGGAGCGTGCAGCAGATCCTACAGCAGGCCCGTTTTTCACCAGCAATGCCATTTATGAGGAAGCAGGGAGACGAGGAATCTGAGCAGGAGGAAGTGGGTGGGGAGTGCAGGAGTCTAGAGGATTTGTATTTGGCTGTTGCTGGGCAGGGCTCTGAGAAAAGGGAAGAAAGGAGAGAAAAGCACAGCCCTGGGTGTCATTCTGGTCACTGTCACCATGGCCATACCTGGGCCATGGTTCAAGCTCGGCAGGAAGAAAGTGATGTGTGTGCTCACGTGACCAGAACTGAGGTCTCTGGACAAGCTCTGATCTAACCTCACACAAGTGCTTCAGGAGGAGGGGATGTAGGCTTTGTGAAAATACCGAGATGGATTCCCAATCATTTGTGTGCCTCGTTCCCATTTTAAGAAATACTTCACCTTCTTTGGATTCTCACAAGAAGTCTGGAAGGGAAGTTGAGCCAATGTGAACAACTCCATTTATAGGGAAGAAACCTGGGGTTTGCAAAGGTGAAATGAATCATCTAAGAGTCTGGACTGGGAGGCAGTGGTGCTGGGAGGTGGACACGTGCTGACTTTGGTATTTGCTCACTTCATTTTTGTTTCTCTCTCCCGTGCCTTGGATTTGGCCCTATCAATTCTGCAGGTGGGCAGATCAGGTCGCCAGGCCCTCCGATCTGACATCCCTTCCTCCAGCCCCCTGGGCAAGCTCACAATGTGAGCATGTTTGTGTCTTGGCTCTACTGGTGCACAAGACTGGGCTTTTGGCTAATGTGCGAACTTGAGCTCCTGCTTTTGCTCTATGCATTGTGTATATTTAATCATGTTTGACGGAATTTACTTTAGCCCAAGTTTAGGCTGTCTTTTTCCTCTCATTGTCTCTTTCATTTTTATCCATACTCTATGCAAGTGATTTGTCTTCCCTTAGCCTTCAAATACGTGGTCCCCTTTCACCACCCACACAACCACAGAAGATGTTATCCTTTAAGAACCTCTTGCTCTTCCCCATGGAAGGGGCATTTAGTTTTGGGATGGACTCTTGCCTTTGGAAGAGAAGCCAGAGTTTTCTTGGCTTTTGGCTTTTCTTTAAACTGCACATTTGTTTTACTTTTTTTCCTTTCCCTGTCTCAGCTTTTTTCCAAGTTTCTTTCCTGGACTGACTCGAGACTTCCTCTGCAAAGTCAGCCTGAAATTTTCCTGCTGCTCTGAACCCTTCCCCATTTAATTATTCTAACCAAAAATTATACTAACTTTTTTGTTCTCGTTAAAAAGAAAATAAACAAAAAATTAGGGGCCAATATTTTAATGTGCAGCTCTGTTTTGGGTTAAAGTGACAGACAGGGGCCTGATCATAGGAGGGTTGCACGTTTGCAGAGTGTGTTCTCATGCATTTGATTGTCACAACAACAACTACAACAATGATGTGAGGCAAGCGGTGTGGGAATTATCATCCCCTTTTTACAGAGGAGGAAATGCGGGATCATAGGGGTTGGCTGACTCATCAAGGGTCCTCTGACTTCAATATTAGCCTTCAATGATGATTCTGAATTTTGCCTAAGAAAACTCACTGTTAGGCCAGGCATGATGGCTCATGCCTGTAATCCCAGCACTTTGGGAGGCCGAGGCGGTTGGATCATGAGGTCAGGAGTTTGAGACCAGCTTGGCTAATAGGGTAAAACCCTGTCTCTACTAAAAATACAAAAATTAGCAGGGTGTGGTTGTGCATGCTTCTAGTCCCAGCTACTTAGGAGGCTGAGGCAGAAAAATGACTTGAACCTGGGAGGTGGAGGCTGCAGTAAGCCAAGTTGGCGCCACTGCACTCCCACCTGGGCAACAAAGAGAGACTCTATCTAAAAAAAAAAAAGGAAAAAAGGCCGGGTGTGGTGGCTCACACCTGTAGTCCCAGCGCTTTGGAGGCTGAGGCAGGCATATCGCAAGGTCAGTAGATCGAGACCATCCTGGCCAACACAGTGAAACCCTGTCTCTACTAAAAATACCTGCGTGTGGTGGTGTGTGCCTGTAGCCTCAGCTACTTGGGAAGCCGAGGCAGGAGAATTGCTTGAACCCAGGAGACGGACGTTGCAGTGAGCCAAGATGGTGCCACGGCACTCCAGCCTGGCAACAGAGGGAGACTCTGCCTCAAATAAAGAAATAAAGAAAACTTACTGTTTTGGAGTATATAAGTTCAAATACAGAGTCCAAGTTGATATTGGGGATGCTTAGGAGATATCAGCTTGACTTCTAACACATTTTATGTCTTAGTGAATTCACTCTGGCCCAAGGGCTGGCTGGTCCTCAGACCTGAAGTCTTATAAGCTCAGTTCAGTCCTGTCTGTGTTCCAGAGGTGATCAGATATTGGTTGCTGACACATCCTATCCAAACTCCAAAGTTGCACATTTTTTAAGATGAGTTAAACATACGATGTCAAATGTGGCGGTTCTAAGAGCTAGAAACTTTCTATACCTCCAATCTCATCTGTTAACTGCTGATTTATATTTACTCTCAGAAAGCCATCTTACTTCTGTTTCTTATGGGACGACTCTCTGTCACCTCCATGTACCACTTATAGAGCCAAGAGAGGCCTGTTTACTCTCAGTTAAGCTGACTTTTTGCTCCAATTATCCTATTTTGGTAATTTCATTGATAATCACAGATTCTTCATTTCTTGCAGCAGGGAAGACAGATGCTATATCTCACCTTCTGCATTGTGTTAATGTAGGGTTCTTACTCATTGTTTCCATGAAAAGTCAGACTCAGCAAACTGTTATTTCCATTTTAATTTAATAACACTTTCTTTTGGGAGACTAGTCTTGGAGACAGAAGGAATCTAACACAGTGGTAACATTCTTACCTCAATAAACGCTTCTCTAAACCCTGCCTGAAATGTTCACTTCACTGTTGTTAGACTGCCTGTAAACCTATGCATTTCAGATATCACTTTGAAAAAATGTGAAAACAGTTGGATCAATTACTTGTCTATTAATTCAGCAGACATTTGTTGAGCACTCTTTCCATGCCAGATGCTGTGTTATATGTGCTTCCGGTACGCTGAGGCAAGGAGTCTTTGTCCTCTGGAACTTGCAGGCTTATGTGGAAGCCAGAAAATGCGTGAAAAATTATACGATGGAGCATTGTACAAGACAGCAAGGGAATCCTTGGGTTTATGTGTGGCTGGTCTAATCCTCTGGCAGCAGCTGCATCTCCCAACAATTACACTTTGAAATGCTTGACACCCTCCCTCTCCCCATGGCTCCAGCTCTGCCTGGGCATCTGATATTATTTTTTCCCCTTGTTTCTTCAGTCCTTCTATGGTAATGGTTTCCTACTGTAACAGGGTTTTTTTTCTTGGATGTTGTGGCTTTTTGGCCTTCAAGCTCTTCAAGAATAAGTGGTGGGGCCCCTTCAGCTGCACGGTATGTTCGCAAAGTGAATATCAGACCCGAAAAGTGTTGCAGAAAGGTGATTTTATTTAGGTAGAGAAAAGAGAAAGAAAGGAGAAGGAGAGAAAGGCTTCCACGAAGAGTGTGGAAGGGGATTCCAGAGGGAAAATCCCAGAGGGAGCTCCCACCGTGTAGGAGGAGATTCCAGAAAGTTGGAAATCCGGCTCAGGTGAGGGAGCACGGACTTTTATCCTGGGAGGAACCCCCACCTTCTCCAAGACCCTGGGCCAATGAAAGGAGATCTTTAGAACTTCCGCTGGAGTGATTGACTTTTAGTTTCTTCCTGCGCCTGCGAAATTCAAACATAAACCGCTGAATTTCCCGGATGGAGAGAGATGGGAGGGGTCATGGCGCCGGAAATTCTTGCCCGCCCTTAAAGCTACGCCACCTCATGGACCCGGAAAGAGAACACGTTCCCTCACTACCATTACTAGTCTATGGGCACATCATCTTCCTTTGTTGATTCACTTAACTCTTTCCACACCTCTGAAAGTGGTTCTTTCATTAAGGTGTCTTCACTGGGACTACTTGAGGTGAGTTCTATTTCTGTCAGGACTGCTGTTACTGATTCAGGAACTAGAACAAGAGGGATTTCTGCACATGCAGGAAACTAAATGTAGTAAGCAGGACCGAGGTATAGGGTGTGAAATGAAGAGAGGATAGATGAATGGTTAGGCATGGGGCTGAAAGACACCAACTCATGAATGCTGGGGATTTAGAGTTTTTATTCTGAAAGTGCTCATTAGCCATTGAAGGATTTTTTTTTTTGAGACGGACTCTCACTCTGTCTCCTAGGCTGGAGTGCAGTGGCATGATCTCGGCTCACTGCAACTTCCATCTGCCTAGTTCAAGCAATTTCCCTGCCTCAGCATCCTGAGTAGCTGGGATTACAGGCACGTGCCACCAGCCTGGCTAACTTTTCCTTGTATTTTCAGTAGAGACGGGGGTTTCACCGTGTTGGCCAGGCAGGTCTCGAACTTATGACCTCAGGCAACTTGCCCGCTTCTGCCTCCCAAAGTGCTGGGATTACAGGCATGAGTCACCATGCCTGGCTATGCCTGGCCTAGCCATTGAAGGATTTTAAGCAGGAGAGTGACATGATTAGATTTCTACTTTAGAAGGAAAGCTTACTGGCTACTGTGTGTAGACTGGATTGTCAATGTGGTGTGGGAGTGGTTAAGACAAGATTAGCTAAGAGGCACCGAAGGACACGAGATGACTGGAGCTGAATCAGCTAATGGGAAACCTTGGAAGGTTTCTTACCTCTGTAAGCCATTGGTTCCTGTCCTTCAGAGGTCTAGTCAGTCAGTTTTTCTTCAGTTTCAGGGAGCTACCCGGTATCTTTCTGATATGTATGTGTGTTTCTGTATTTTTTTTTTCTTTAACAGGCTTTTTTTTTTTGAGATGGAGTCTTGCTCTGTCACCCAGGCTGGAGTGCAGTGACACAATCTTGGCTCACTGCAACCTTTGCCTCCCATATTCAAGCTATTCTCCTGCCTCAGCCTCCCAAGTAGCTGGGACTATAGGCGCGTGCTACCACACCTGGCTAGTTTTTTGTATTTTTAGTAGGGATGAGATTTCACCGTGTTAGCCAGGATGGTCTTGATCTCCTGACCTCGTGATCTGCCCCGCCTCGGCCTCCCAAAGTGTTGGGAATGCAGGCATGAGCCACTGCGTCCAGCTATTTTTTTTTTTTCTTATAACCAGTTTTCCAGAACTAGTTTCTGTTGTTTTCAACCAAAGAATCCTGATACAAGATTCAAGGAAGAAATGAATAGAGTCTATATGGGATGGGTCCATTCCACAGATACTTAGGAATAAGTACAACTGACTGAACTTGGTGATAGAAAGAATGCATGTGAGAGAGGGAGAGAGGAGTCAAGAATGACTCTTAGTTTTTAGATTTGAGATTGGATAGATGATGTACCATTCACTAAGATGAAGGATATTGGAGGAGGATCACATTTCCCACCTGCGATATGGGGGAGGGATGAGTAACTAAGTTTTGACAAGCTGAGTTTGAAATGCTTATGGAAATGTCCAATAGATACTCGGTTATGCGGCTCCAGAATTTAGGAAAAAGATCTGACTGGAGTTGGAAATTTGGAAAGCATCAGCTTGTTAGCAGCAGCTGAAGCTGTGGGAGTAGATGAGGTCACTCAGGAAGAGTATGTTATATGAAAACAGGAGAGGGAAGAACTGAGAGGAGAAACGAAGTCCACCTAGTGAGGAATTGGAGATGGTAGAGTACAAGAGATTGAAGTGAGTGTGGAGTCTAGGGTGGAAACGAGTAAAGTGCTGCGTCTAGTTCTGAGTGAGATTCAGAAAGGGGAGGTAGCAGTCTGGTTGAATGATGGCTGTATTGTGATGATCTAGAAGCACAGAATGTTGAGATGGGGGTGGAAGCAGTATTGGAGTCTAAGATTTCCCAGATGAAGCAATGCTGGGAAGTAATTAAACTCAAGGTGTGGGTCATAAGAGGTCAAGGTACTGCGAGCCTAAGGTGGCTTATGCATGACAATTAAAGTCCTCCAGGCGGAAGTAGTGACTTAATTGGCCGAGTTTATGTTGAATGTATAGTGAGGTCAGAGGTGAGAATGACAATGAGCGACTAAAGGAAGTATTAATAGTTTGGAAGCGGAAACAGGAGAATTCTGCAACCTTCCTTGCAATACATACAAACAGGGCTTGAAAATATAGAACAGCTCTTAGCCCAGTCCCAGAGGACTGCAGAAAAGTGATGTCACAGGGACAGCAGAACTTCCCTCTATGCAAGGAGAGTAGAGAGTAGGAAACTTATTTGAATAGATTGATAATAATAAAGAAGTTTGTTTACCACCAAATGGGGAATCCAGACGATAATGAGAATGAGGAAACAAAATAGTGGAAAATTGGATTTTGGAAGCAGAAAAGGGAAGGGGATAGACGACAACTGTGTCCAAGGATGATGGAGGTGTGAATTCTGATGAAAGTTAAGTTCATGATGATGCTAAAGCTTGGTCATTACCCCTGAATGGTGGCCTTTGCTTCTTCTTTATCCTTCCACAGGGCAAAGGTGAAGACAACTGGGCTGCAAGAAACTTTGGGATATTTGTTTCTCCCAAGAAAGTAATTTTGACTGTAACATAAAGAAGTAACTCTGATAGGAATATCCTCCCGAAGTATTGAATTAAGTGTTAATCTGAAATTTTAATACCATAAACATGTTAAACATTAGTGAGTTATTAGTTTTTGTCTTTGCCATATGCTACATCTGAGGTCAGATACAAATGTGCTTCTGTGAAAATGGTTTTCTGAAAAGTTTTTGTCAATTATAATTTATATATAATGTATTTTTTTCTAAAAAGATAGATACAGTGGTTTCAAAACAAGGAGAAATAATTACATCAGTGTGAAAATAGAAGCTATTTGGTCTAACTTGGAAAACTAGCAAAGAACATTATTTCTTGCTAAAGGGTTAGGAAAGACTTAAAATAGTTATTTAAATTGTCAAGTCAGGAACATTTTTGTGCAATATACAAAGGGTTCATTAGCCTACTCACAATGATTTTTGACACTGCCTTTTCTTTTTGTCATCCAGACCTACTCTGATATCTTCAGGTAAAGAGAAGTAAGAAAGTTCTTTGGAGAAAATCTCAATTCTCTCACAACAGATAAGAGGTTACTCTCCAGAGAAATAGAGCTGAGGGTTCTTGAGCTAATGACGAAACCCCAAGGCCACTTCTAGTTGGTTAATTCTGACACCTGGGGGTTGGTTTCTGCAAACGCATCTACTTCAACACTAAGGCAGGACATGCATGACTATAAACTGGCTGGCACTGCCTTTAGAAAAGAACCTTCACTGAACTGAAGCAAGAATGTGGAGCCATTTATTACCAAACTGAAGAGAAAAAGTGGTATTAAAAGGCACTTAAATGCAAAAGTGAACTCATTTAAAAAATAAAACAAAGGACTTCATAATTTACTGGTAATTATAATTACCCAGAAAAGCATGCATTATTTACAAAATCATAAAATGTCATTTTTTTGTCAGTTTTCTTCACAAAGACAAAAACTGGTAAATTACAGTACCTCTTTCGTTAAAGCATCAAATATGTGCCAGGTATATGCAAATGTATATTACACAGAATCTAAGTCTTTGGGTTTGTGAAAGACTGAGAGTTGAATTGCTGCTAATGTCAAGTCCCCAAAATAAAATAATAAAACCTAGTTAGTTGAAATTCCTGAAAATCTTTAATATCACCATAAAATGCAGATCATGTGAAAGGGAGTTTTTGCTAAAGGGCATCTTTTAAAAATCCTCAAAGAATACTTTCCCCATTATTTGAAATATTCAGCCATTGGTTGATAGAGCAATCCTGGCTGTGTCATAGAACTGTTTCTATGCAGTGCCACTTGATGAGTAGAGTCTCATTTGTGCAAATAGGGTAAAGGTAGGGAAGCTTTCTAGTCCTAATACAACTATGGCCAAGTAGAAGGCTTTAAGTATTTCTACTAGAAATGTTGTTTTCTGGTTTGACACCAGAAATTAAATGGTAGACAACCCAGTAGATCTTAATCAAAACTAAGGAAAAATTTGTCCTTAGTTCATTCATCAACACTCTTTG
Source organism: Plecturocebus donacophilus (assembly GCA_004027715.1). Classification (NCBI taxonomy): domain Eukaryota; kingdom Metazoa; phylum Chordata; class Mammalia; order Primates; family Pitheciidae; genus Plecturocebus; species Plecturocebus donacophilus. The sequence continues at coordinate 4,357 of PVKP010049739.1, read as the reverse complement.
AAGCTTTTTTATTTATTTTATTTTTTATTTTTATTTTTTTTTTTAATGAGCACATAGGCCAGACATGATGGCTCATGCCTGTAATCCCAGCACTTTTGGAGGCCGAGGCAGTTGGATTACTTGAGCTCAGGAGTTTGAGATCAGCCTGGACAACATGGCAAAAACCTGTCTCTCGAAAAAATACAAAAATTAGTCAGGTGTGGTAGCATGTGCCTTTAGTCCCAGGTACTTGGGAGGCTAAGTTGGGAAGATTGCTTGAGCCTAGGAGGTGGAGGTTGCAGTGAGCCGGGATTGTGCCACTACACTCCAGCCTAGCTGACAGAGTCAGATCCTGTCTCAATAAATAAATAAAACAAACAAATGAGCACTTATGTGCCAGGCATAGGTACTAGGGATACATGGTCCTAACCCTAGTGAAATGAATATTCTAATGAGAGGATCAAATAGTGACTACAAATTTTGATAGACATAATTTGGGGAAAAAAAAACAAAGGAAAGAAAAAATGGGAAATATTTAAAGTATGCTTTAAAGATGAAAAGATTATTGTTGAGTGGGAAAGATCTTAGTGGATCCAAGAATGTGAGAAAGGCTAGCTGGAGTTTTGTAAGCTAGAGGAGAAAAAGTAGCATGAGGCTGGAATTGGTATCTTCTTACCTATGATTTTAGTCTCTCTCTCCACCTTCTGTGACCCAAAGCACAGTGTGTTGTCAATCATTCATTTATTCTGTCAATATGTAGGCACTATTCCAGGTGCTCAGAATAGGAGAGGGAACCAGTCAAAATTCCTGCTCACATGACTCTTACATTCTAGTAAACACCAGGACATTGATTTGATTACTGTCTTTTACGATGCTTGATGTTCAAGTTGGATATGTGAATGGAAAAAGATAGAGGTGAAGTGGGAGTTGGGGGAAGGAGGGAAACTTGATACAGGGTGGCCTGGGAAGACTCTGTGATAAGGTGACTACTGTCAGCTTTTCAAAATAGAAAAAAAAAAAAAGGTAACCCTATGGCCAATGGGATGTTAGTTGAGTGGCTTAAGATGTTGCTTGTCCTTGGAGTATTCTATTCAACTCTTGACACAAAGTGCATTGGGGTAGTCCATTTGCTCCTTAGAAGTGATTGGAATGCAGACTAGGGCTGAATATGTGTGGGAATTAGAGAAAGATTCCTGGAGAAGATAGGAACAAATAAGGTTTTGACAGAAAGGCAAAGAAAAGAATAACGTTCCCCGATGGAGAGAACGACTTGAACAGAACCCTAGAGGTACTGAAATATGCTGTTATTGCAGTAAGGTAGAGCAGACTGTGTAAGTTTTTTTTGTCACTGTGGGAAGAGGGAGTGGTGCATCTTTGTCAATTTAGCCGGAAAACACACAGCACTTTAAGTATTTCAAGAAGAAGAAATTTAATGCAGAGAATAGGGTATGTAAGTGATGGAAGGGGGTAAGAAATCAAACAGAGGTGGTAAGGCAGCTCAGAGTTCAGCCATACCGGGGAGCTGCTGCATGCTCTAGGACTGGAGCGAAACGGTGGAGCTGCCGCAGCCCAGCATCTGGGCCCATCTTGTGGAAGTGGGAGTCACAGTCGGCCTTCCCTAAGGGAATGGGGTCTGTGAAGAAAGAGAATGTTCTGTGGGAACTGGGAACAAATTAGGGGAGGTGGACAGTGTTAAAGATGCTGACCTGAAGCAGAGACAGGGGCAGGATTCCGACCTTTCCCAACTCCTGCCTTCCAGTCTCCTGCCATGGCACCCAATGGCCAACTCTACTCCAAAGCTAGAAACAGGCAAAGGGAGCTTGGGAAGTGTAGTTGCTGGGGTACAGAGCAAAGGGAGAAGGGCAGGGAGTGGATGTGAGAGGAAACAAGCAAATTACCCCCAAGTGGATGAGGGGAGCAAAAGAAGGAGGGCAGGGAAGTTCAGATTCCGGAAATGAGGCTGCAAGGGAGGAGAATGTCAGAAACAAGTCATGGCAGCCTTTGGTAGCTGAGGAGTTTGGGCTTTATTTTTTGGCCACAGGGAGCTATAGCAGGATTAAAAAAAATATATTAATTTTTATGAGTTTTTTAAATTATAAAAATAATATACATTCATCACAAAAATATTCTAACAGTACGTAAATTTAAATACAGCAGTAAAATCAAGGTTCTCAACTTCCTTCCAGACTACCTCTCCTCCCATCCCACTCTCCACAGGTTACCAGTTTGGTGCCCCTACTGACACTCTTCAAGTATATACAAACAACACATGTGCACGTGCTCTACTGTGTATAATAAGACTCATTTATTATCTATATATGCATAATATGACCCCATTTATGTATTTATATATGCATATATATATATATATAAAGTACATAAGGATATACAAATAGGGTCATATTATGCATATATATATATATATATATATATATATATATATATACATAAATGGGTTCATATTAAACAGTCTCTTTTGTAACTACCTTTTTTCCCCTAAAAATACATCTTGGACACTTTCCACATCAATATATGTAAATATATGCATCTATCTTAATCTTATTAATAGCTACATAGTATTCTAGGTTGTGGATTTTATTTAACTAGTGCCTTATTAAGAGGCATTTAGACTGTTTCCAGTATTTTGTTCTTATGAACAATGTTGCAGTTAACAACTTTATACAGGCCAGGCGTGGTGGCTTACTCCTGTAATGGCAGCACTTTGGGAGGCCAAGTCAGGCAGATCACCTGAGGTCAGGAGTTCAAGGCCAGTCTGGCCAACATGATGAAACCCCATCTCTACTAAAAATACAAAAATTAGCCAGGTGTGGTGGTGGATGCCTGTAATTCCAGCTACTCAGGAGGCTGAGGTAGGAGAATTGCTTGAACCTGGGAGGTGGAGGTTGCAGTGAGCCTAGATCTCGCCACTGCACTCCAGCCTGGGTGACAGAGTGAGACTTTGTCTAAAAAAACCCCAAAACCCCCCCCCAAAACCAAAACAACTTTCTACATAAACATGAATTTTTGACTAAGGATCCAGAAATAAAATTGTTAGGTAAAAGGGAATGTACCTTCCTAAATGAAAATATATGATCAGACCAGTGATGGTGGTTCACACCTGTAATCCCAGCACTTTGGGAGGCCAAGGCAGGAGGATTGTTTGAGGCCAGGAATTTAGACCAGCCTGAGCAACACAGCTAGATCCCATCTCTACAGGAAATTTTTTAAAAAATTAGTTGGGCGTGATGGTGCGTGCCTGTAGTCTTAGCTACTTGGTTGGCTGAGGTGGGGATGATCACCTGAGCCCAGGAGTTTGAGGCTGCCATGAGCTATGATTGCATCACTGCATTCTGGCCTGGGTGACAGAAAGACACCGTCTTTTAAAAGAAAAGTATACACACACACATTTGGATTTGTATATATGTATATATAACCAAATTGCCTTTCAAAACCATGGCACCAATCTATGTTCCCACCTACAGTAAATCAAACTGCTTATCCCACATCCTCAGCTACACTGATTGTTGTGATTTAAGTATTAGTTAATCTGGTAGTTGCAAAGTGATATTTAATTGTTCTTTAAAATTTACATTTATTTAATAGTAAATAAATAGAATATTTCTCATATTTATTAGTCATTTATATGTCCTTTGTCAATTTTTCTCATTGAAGGGTAAAGTCTTTTCTTACCAATTTTTTTTTTTTTTTTAGATGGAGGCTTGTTTTGTTGCCCAGGCTGGAGTGCAGTGGTGCAATTTCAGCTCACTGTAACCTCTGCCTCCTGGGTTCACATGATTCTCCTGCCTCAGCCTCCTGAGCAGCTGGGATTACAGGCGCGCACCACCACCATGCTCAGCTAATTTTTTACATTTTTAGTAGAGGCGGGGGATGGTCTCGAACTCCTAACCTCAGGTGATCCACCCACCTTGGCCTCCCAAACTGTTGGGATTACGGGCATGAGCTACCATGCCTGGCCACTTATTATTTTTAATTGCTCTTTGTATCTTATGTAAATTAGTCCCTAGACTTTGTGTTGCAAATATTTCTCCCTATTTGCTAACTAAAAAATATTTAAAGCTGGTCGTGGTGGCTCACGCCTGTAATCACAGCACTATGGGAGGCTGAGGCAGGCAGATCACGAGGTCTGGAGATCAAGACCATGCTGGCCAACATGGTGAAACCCCGCCTCTACTAAAAAGTCCAAAAAAAAAATTAGCTGGGCGTGGTGGCACATGCTTGTAGTCCCAGCTACTCAGGAGGCTGAGGCAGGAGAATTGCTTGAACCTGGGAGGTGGAGGTTGCAGTGAGCTGAGATTGAGACATCGCACTCCAGCCTGGTGACAGAGCAAGACTTTGTCTCAAAAAAAAAAAAAAATAT